>VXCM01002081.1:7666-57666 GCA_014773175.1 Lucifuga dentata
GGGGTAATAGCTTATTTATTCATGTCCCACTCATGAATAAAGATTTGCTTGGAGTACAGCAGCTGCCGTTCACTCGCTCTGTTGTCATATTGCTGTTTGACTCTCTAATTATAATCCATTTGAACACCCGCGCTTACATTTTAATTGCATTTCATTTGATCACACAGTCTGATTTGGATTCAACAAGAGCCACGTTGATGGAATACAAGTGATATTCTCATTCTCTTTCATGGCGTATCAAAGAATGTCTTAATCAGACAAGAAGGGCGCTCATTAGACTGCATACCTCCAACAAAGATGAACAAGCCCAAACAAAATATGTCTTGTTCCAATACTAAGTTTTTTTTTATGTTGATTGAGCATTTTAGTGGGGAAATTTGTCCCTCACTACTTGAACAGGGAGAATATGGAACATGGAACGCAGAAAGGACCAGGATTTGTAGTTTTTAAAATGTATCTGGAGCTGGACAAAATTGGACCGATTGATAGTCTATCATGGGCTAAATATGCCTGATTTTTGTATTAAAATTAGTAAATTACTTTAGAGGAAATGGATAAAACATGGAAAAACCACAACATATCTCAATGTTAAGGATGTAATTTTAAAAAAGCAAGAAAACAAAGCAACAAACCAACCATCGCACACCGGACAAAGGTGAAACATAACCTCCTTTGTGAGGAAACTACACAAAATGGCATATGACATTTTAAGTGAAGAGTTTATGTTATAGTTATATGTTATAGTTTTGTTCATAATAAATCCTGCAGGTAACAAATTAATTATGGAATAAAATGTCACCACCAATAAAGTTTATATTCAGAACCTCAGATGATCAAATTGCTGATGACTTGCATGGATATGCCTAACATGCTGCTGTATGCAATTATCATTTAAGAAAAAAACAATGGCAGAAATGTCACAACGGCTGTAACCAGACACTGAAGAATTTTCACTCTCACACTAAACCACTGAATAGATTATTAATTCTTGGTAAACACTTGTCAGATCATTAAATAAATTTAAAAAAAAGCTGTTATTGATCAAGGAGCTCATTTTGCATATTTTATTGTACTAGAAATGTTTCTGTTCACCCCATCATTGGTGATCGTTTGTATCGTCCTGAACTTAAGGTCCTGTTAATTTAAATGGAAATGAGACACTGGTCTTCATAGATCGAGGATCAGGTACCTGATCTGTCATTGATCAGCCTCCTCTCTCATTCTGCATGAATGTGTGCGTGTGTTTGTATGAAAGTGGTCCTTATAAACTTTTAAAACTATATACATATCTCATAGGATCATGATTTGAAACAACATTTATCAATATTTGTAACAGCTGGATGAAAGGAAGTATGGTATCATGTAATGTCCTCACAAGTATAATAATTGCCAGTGTGTGCAGATGCGTGAATGTGAATTCCAGCCTATGTGCATTCATGTGTGATAATGAGGAGTTATTGGAGTGACTGTATTTATGCCTGTGTGCATCAGTAACTGCTTCCATATATCTGCACCAATGTCCCAGGTCATAACCCACCTCCTCTCCTCTCCTCTCCTCTCCTCTCTTCCCCATGAATTATGCATTTTACAGCAAAGATTAAAATAAGTCAATTTTAGGATTATACTTACTTGTAATGCAGTGGGAACCTTGTTACATCTCACTGCAGTGTCACCACCATTAAAAAAGCAGAGTACATCTGTTGATGAGACCCNCCCCCCCCCCCCCGCCATGCAGAGGCAGGGGCATAAACACAGATGGAGCTTTCTCACCAGAGGGAGCACCTGAGAGGAACACGGCTGCTCTGAAGAGGAACATGATGAAAGACAAGTTATTGAGACTTGTGGAGAATGTTAACATCTTGGCCAAGTACCAGCTCTAGTGAGCAGCTCTTCTTGATGTATAAAATCAGTTTTATGTCACCATAAACACGGGAAATAGAAAGAAAAGCAGTGAGGGGTCTGAGGAGGTTAGAAAGAAGCAAAGAGCCAAGCATGCAGTTAATGCTACAAGGTCAATATCCTTGTTACAAAGCCCTCATACGCAGCATGACTGTCTATTACAATGTTTATGTTGATGCAAATGCAATTAAAAATTCAAAAACATTTTCTATTATTAAAATCAAAATGGACTGTAGATGGAGGTATACACTCTATGAAGGCTTTATAGTTTGTTTTTTTGGCAAGGCTATCTGCCTTTGGTAGCAGCTCCACAGCTGCTGGTTTCATCAACCTCGGGCGCGATGCCACATCAAGGTAGACAGCACATCAACATGAGTGAGGTGTTGGCATGGAAATATCATCAACTAAGAAAAGATGGGCAGGACTAGAGAAATACTTCCTGGCTTAAGGTTAAAAACAAATGAGTATTGTAACTTTAACACTGCTCCCATGAAAAAAAGAAAAGAAAAGAAAAAGAAATCAATAAATGAATGCACACTAAAGACAACTGAGCTGGAAACTTGTTTTTATTGACTTTCTTTATAGGCTGACTGCTTTAGATTAGATTTAGATTTAGACATGTGATTTTAAATACTCTGAGAGAAACAATTTAAAGGAGCAACCAGTGATTTTGAGCCCAACAAATACAACCCGAATGCAAGTTACATTACGGCCAAATACCAACCATTTTCCAAAATGGACCACTGGAGTGGTACATTTTAGATTTGCTCTGCCAAAATGTTGTTATTGAGCATACGTTTGTTGCAGTGATCAGTTGCTCCTCCTACATCTGAGAAGCCTTATAACATTTCTTGCAATTATCGAGAATACGCAAGTAACATTTTAGCTTCCCGCTCTGCTCTTTGGGGGCGCTTGTTTGAGTTTTGTCAGTGTGGATGTTTGATTTAGTTCAGTTGGGGGCCTCATAATGCAGCTGAACTAATTTCCACAAACAACATCACCATAAGTATAGCAACATAAGTTAATTGCAAATGTAACCAAATGACAGGCTGTCTTTGTTTTTGTCATTCATGCCCACACTTAAAGCACTCTTACCTCCCTGGGTGAGTGGTGGCTGCCTTGCCAAGGCTGATGAGGATGAGTGCGTCATCCAGCTGCAGTGAAATAGAATATGCAGAGAAGCTAAGTTCAATGTTTTAAACTGGTCTTTTACATATGCATATTTCTCGGTGTGACTTAACATCACCATGAGCTTGCATCTTGACAGTCTATGAGTCTCAAAAATGGGCAAATAATAAATTAATATCAACCCAGCCTCTGCTGTTAGATGAGACATGTTGCACCATGTGGAGTAAAACGGGGGTTGACAATCTTTTGAAATATCTGGTGCAAGTTCCAAAAAAATCTACAAAGTGGCATGCTAGCACTACAGACGTGACTCTAATGTGTTATTATGGTTCCCACTGAATACTAAAATATGAAGATACAACAAACATAACTGAAGATCATATACTGCTCACCGACTTCCTGTGATTTTTGGCTCTGCTTGATTTTGTTCACACAATATGTAGAAACTTTTAGCACCGCATATACCTCTGAGTGCTTATTTTTGTGAGTTTCATGATCCATTTCTTATTTTCCAATTCAGAGACATCCTGTTCTCTCACAAAAAAAAGATTGTATTACAAACACTCCACAAACTTCCCAAAATCTTTGTAGTACCTTGTGATTGAGGAAAGAAGTCCCAGTAAATGATCCATCTCCTCATGCAGACTCACATCCTGTCATTTTGCTAAATATATCCAAACTTCTTTGTCAAAGGTGATTGATATGCATGATTTGACCCCAAACTTATGGTGTTGTGGAAGACTGAGCTTTGACGGGAGTGTATCTATGTTCCCAAGGTCCTATGTTCCCCATTTCAATATTCTGTTAACACACATTAAGTTTGTGTTAACAGAATACCCTAACCCATTATGTGCTTAATAGAACTGGGGTTCATAGGATCCTGGGAACATAGGAAGTCATTCCTATGTTCCCTGGGTTCTATGTTCCGAGGGTCCATAGAGCTGGGGAACATGGTAAACTGGGAGCAGTTTACCAAGGACTAGGACCCTAGGAACATAGCAATGACCCCACTTTTACAACTGGCTAATTGCTTTGCTAGCACATATGAGAGGTGATGTACTCACTCCTGTTCTGACCATGTATCAACAAATGATCCTAACTTTCTAAATACAATATTTCATTAACAGTGTGCCCCCACACACCTGTAAATTGATGCTTGTGAATACACCATGTTGCCAATGTCTGGAGCACAAGATGCAGCCAGAACTAAAGGTATAGCTAGCTACCTGTGTAAGCTAACGTTCAACTTAGTAGAGATTTGATGACATTCTTCCTTCTGTCTGTATCACCGTTTAGATACGGTCTACTGTAAAAAAAAATTCACTTGTGTCAAAACTCAGTTCTCGATCTAAAATGTCAAAATGTCAAAAATCTGCCTTTAAAGTATGAAAGTATTTGAGATATTTGAACCACGATTTGTGCTGGACAGTTCAGTGGGATGTCATGTTCAAAATCATTTGATGAAGTTGAGATTCGCGTTTTACATATGAGGCAACTTAACAAAGGCTGACAACACCAAAGTGAATGAAATTGAAGTTTAACATGACACGTCTGAGTCAAAGTCAGCTATGGGGTCATTTGTATGATCTAAAATTCATCACAGTACGCCAAGTTATTACCATGAGTGGCTTCAGAGTGGCTGACACCCTTCACCCTGCCAATATTGCTTTTTGCATTTTATAGTATTTGAAACATATTCATGTATTCTGCTTCACAGGTTTGGTCACTAGTCATAAAATGTTATTTTTACACGTTTGTTGCATTACTAGGCTACAGAAGAGGCAGATGTCAAGGATACTCAAAATCAATCAATCACAGGCATTGTGACATAGATGCCATGATAGATATTCTGTGCCACATGAAGGCTATTTATTACAAGAAACAACTGTTAAGTCATGTGAGACTACGTACATAGCGGCATATGACAAATTTGCTGATTTAAGACATCAAAAGACTTTCAACTCGACTTTCCTCTGACTTTTCCACTAACTTGGACTTGAGCTTTTTGACCTGGAAAGATTTGATACCTTCCCCAAACCAAAGAATAAAAAATAATACCAGTTGCCCCCTTTGAACTTTCTCCTGTTTCATAAGATATTGGTGTTGCTGGGTTAAAAAAAAAAAAAAAAAAAAAGCTTGTATGTCTGAAACAGTTGATTGTAAAAAATTAAGAGATTTGGCAAAATGACACAAAAACTATATGGTTTCATGCTTTGTAAAATGTTTGGCAGTAATTTAATTTGTGTTCAAACTTGCAAAATCACCGGTAGTGACCTTTAATAACTTAATGAAATATAGTACATTTCCCCTCAGTGACCCGGCGGATTAACCCACAAACCGGTAATCCCCAACTCCTTCGATCGATGCCACAATGTGGTTTTCATTTATTGCTTTTATAGACCGACGTCCCCACGGGGACCACGCCGTGCTGAGGTCTCTCCGCTGACTCTCTGTCCCCTCCCATCGGCGTCCCCAGCCGCCGTGCGTGGCCACACTTGCATTAAACAGGGAAAGTCCGTCCGGTGGAGCAGCAGAGACACCGGAGCTCATCGAAGCGGCGCCCGACAGCTGCCGTCGCATCGCTTTGGACCCGGAGCACTTTAATCCGAGACGGATGGAGTCCTGCACAGACCGGCGGGACCGAGACTTTCTGTGACCGTGGACTCTGAACTGATTTTACACAGATAATGCCGCGGATGTGCACGGTGCGGAAAGGCGATACCGAGTCTGATCAGCTGAGCGCACAGGTAAGCAAGCCTTCCTCTAAATACGCAGATATGTCCCGTTCCAACTTTCTTTGTTTGTTTTTTCATTTTCGACTTATAGTATTTGAGGTGCGACATCATTCCCATCTTCGTTATTCCCAGTGAAAATGGTAATAATTGTAATATTGATCAATAATCCGGTGGAAACTTGGGTAAATTTAGTAATAAATGCGCAGATAGACCTGCTGACATTTATTACAACCACCATAAGATGCTTAAACAGGAATAATGGTTGTTGTTTGTTATATATTCTACACTTTTTTTTTTTTTTTTTTTTNTTTTTTTTTTTTTTTTTTTACATAATTTAAATAGAATTTCATAAAATTAGATAGTTATTTTTCTCACTTTTGTATTTTCAACAAACCCAAATCATGGATAAGTATATTTAATATTGCTACTTTGAGAGGCGGATTTGGTTATTATTACTACCAGTAATTATTTGTATTTGCTTGTTTATTTAGCTTGTTTATTTATTTTCAATCCCATGACAGGCATCCAACATGCTGAAAAGCAGCTTCTATTGTGTGTATGGAGCTGCCCAAAGGCTTCGGCTATTAATAAAACATTCAAACACTCCAGCCATATTTTGTTCCCTGTGCAACTTTTCTATTTCTGATTTTTACATTGAAGAATTTAGTTGCAGCTTCAAAAGCAAACCTGAAGCTCTTTATCTTGACTTTCTTCATGAAATGTTACAGTGGCAGCAATTGGCTTGTTCCAGACTTTTTCCGAAAGAATGATTTGTCTATTTTGTTTCCATTCAACAGCAGGAAGTAAAACAAGTTGACATTGTATCACACCCTAACCTTTGCACCAGCTTGGTGGCCAGCAGTTACACGGAATACAAAACAGGGAAGGGCTCATATGCCCTGTAGATCATCAATTCATAGGGCTGTGTCACACAATCAGGTCTGTTTGCTGCATTGTAAAAAAAAAAAAAAAAAAACNAAAAAAAAAAAAAAAAAAATCCATACAACACAGAGAGGAAGTGAGGTTGATGCTGTATGCAAGTTATTGCATTTGGAAAAGGATCAATATACTGTCCAGCCATGACCCCCTGTACCACTTTTGTGTTGTATCTAATATAAGCAGCATCGGAACCTGATGACTATCACTTTCAATCCAGAAAAAGTACCTCAAATGCCTTTTAAGAGAAGGTTGAACACTTAAAGGAGCATACTGGTGAGTTTGAGTGTTTGAGCCCCATAAATACAACTTGCACATACACATTACATTACTGCCAACCATTTTCCAGTTGTACATTTTAGATTTGTTTTTCCTACCTTCCAGACTGCCACTGGTTTCAGTTCATTCCATTATTCCATTCTATTAAAATCAACTTGTAGAGACTTAAAACATGCTTGAGATAAGTAATCTATCACAAGAAGCAAACTTTTTTTTATTATTTTGTCAAAGTTATTTAATTTAACCGGTCCAACATGGAGCTGCTCAGAACAAAATGTATGTCTCCGCCAGGGAATATAGTCCCAGGAGAAGACAGCTTTTACTGAGAAATTAAAAACNAAATGTATGTCTCCGCCAGGGAATATAGTCCCAGGAGAAGACAGCTTTTACTGAGAAATTAAAAACAGCCATGCCTTCAACATTTGCACATACGTGTTAGCAGGTGAAACATTGCATTTTAAGGTGGGTGTATCACCTCAACATTTGATTTTGAAAGATTATGGGATTTAACAAAGTGACAGGAAAACTAAAATTAGGTTTTACGTTTTGGAAAATGGTTGTTAGCAACATAACATGCATGTAGGTATTTATTGGGCTTAAACATGCAAAATCACCGGTATGATCCTTTAATACCATGTCAAGGTGAAAATATGTAAAAGGCTTCATCAAAAAAAAACTGAATTCGGCCCATAGAATCAGGTGAAAGAGTGAGAGGAGAAAAAAAAGTGAAAATCTCTGAGTTGGGGAGTGAGTCTGCACATGACCATGCAAAGAGGATGAATGCTGAGTTATATGAGCTCTGTGTAGGTGAGGAGTGTATGTGTGTGTGTGTGTGTGTGTGTGTGTGTGAGTGAGTGAGTGAGTGTGTGAGTGAGTGAGTGAGTGAGTGAGTGTGTGTGTGTGTGTGTGTGTGTGTGAGTGAGTGAGTGAGTGAGTGAGTGAGCGTGTGTGTGAGTGAGTGTGTGAGTGAGTGACATGGATGCCAGACACAGAATGGAGTAGAGAGTAGGCCTGAATCTTAAATATCCCTGAGAGGCATTTAGTTTCACAGTCAGCAGATACACAAAGTGCAGGCATGTAGTGTGTCATCAATAGCAGCTACACACACTGTGTCCACCTCCGTCCCCAAACATAATATGCAACTACCATAAACATAATCAATTCACTTCAACCTGTTCACTTTAGTGGGTGGGTGTTAGTGAAGATTTTATAGCCTATTTTGTGTTGAGGAAAGTAAAGAAAATTATAAATTCTTACTAATCTTAACTTAAAGATGATCTAAGCAAGAATTTATGTGAAAAGACACAGTGTTCTTAGACATCCATTCAGCAACCGGAAGGGCACTCATACCTCCACCAACACCAAACAAGCCAAGACAAAATTGGCCTAAAGAGAAAGAAATGTCCATAATAAATATAATATTTTCCTATCTGTGCAGCTATTAAATTACAGCCAAACAGTTTGCATGCTACTGAGTCTGGATCCTTATCCAGATCTGAATTGAGGTATTACTTTTGAATAAATTTACTATATCTATCTATCTATCTATCTATCTATCTATCTATCTATCTATCTATCTATCTATCTATCTATATATATATATATATATACATATATGTATGTATGTCAAAATCAGTTCATAACTTTTTGAGTAATCCTGCTAACAATCAAACAAACAAAAACCCAGCAGACGCGTGTGGCAACAGAACCTGCCTGGCAGCCAGACAGCTAGCCAGGCACTCATTCATCACAGCCATTATAGCCAGAGCACCGATATCAAATCTGAATATGCTGAAGTCCACCTCTGAACTCACAAGAGGGTGGGATGCTTTAAAAAAACACAAAGAGGAAAAAAAAAAAAGAAAAAGGAAGGCTCTTTTCCATCATCAGTAGGAGCAAAGCAGAAGGGGACGTGCATGTTAATTGGCAATTTGATTACCGTTTTAATATTGCAGCTGTGCCTGACAGAGGAAAGCAACCAGCTGCCCAGAGGCTTTTTTTTTAAAATTTATTTATTTTTTATCAATAGTCACTCCTTTAATGCAGGGACCAAGGGGGTTAGCACTGAGCTTAGTCATTATGCATGTCATTTAGTTAGATTCCTCCCATTTTAAAAGAAAAAAAAAATCAACATTTCTGTGCACTGAGTACAAAGCCACTTTAAATTAGACCCAGCATTTGAGAGCCACATTTGGCTCTGGCTGTAGAAAAGTGGCTAAATGGGGGTCGCAGCCTGTGCCAAGCTAAGCTATACGCTGTCAGCAGCAGTGTGAAGGAAGCTCTACAAAGAGGGAAATGCCAAATTTACTAATAGATAATAGATTGAAAATGTTTTCATTGTCATGAGTCCTGTTTTCATCGTCTAAGCCTAAAGTGTGACAGTGTGTTTGTGGTGGGGAGTTTAGCAGATTTCACATGCTAGATGTTAGAAATAAGAGGAAGTTCAGGTAAAAAAAATGAGGAAACAATACCAGAATCTAGCTGAGAAAACAATGTGGACACACCAGCACAGATACAGATCTGTTGGGCCGCCGGAGCTTCTAGTCAGGCAGCCGTACTCAAAGCCAAAAGTCTGGATCTGTGGCAAGACAAGCAATCCCCCCATCTCACCAACACACCATCTCCATCCTGGATACCAAAATGCAAAAGCAGACAGTCAACAGAGAAGATAAGAAGTTTGCACGATAAGAAGTATTGTTGGAGAGACAGAGGAGGAGTGAGACAGAAGACAGAAAGAAGTGGAAGACTGGAGAGGTAAGGATGAAGATGGAAGAGCAGAGAGAGAGAGAGAGATGTGCATGCATGTTTGTGTGTGTGTTTGTGTGTAGATGAGGTGTCGGGGGGTGGGGTCTTGGCTGCTCATGCTGGTTGGGGTGATGCTGTGGCATAAACTGAGAAATGAGTTTGCTCAGAAAAACTGGAATTCATTCTGTCTAAGATCGGCAACAGTTGCAGAAGGTTTGCGAGGGGGAAAAATAGATGCAACGTCGAAATAATTCCAGTTGAAAGGGGCACAGGTGTGCCATTTTCCTTACTGCACGAGTGGCCAGCATTCTGATTAGGTTTGTGACTGGGGAAGATAATCATACATCAGCTTTTGGAGATAAAGCAGCTTTGAGATTTGAACGGAATGATGCCATCGCCATAAAATAATCACCATGCAGGGGAATGACCAGGAGTTTACAGCTGATGAAAAAGTTCTCTCTCTCTCTCTCTCTCTCTCTCTCTCTCTCTCTCAGGTTTTCCCGTGCGAGCACTAGCAGAGTAAGAACAGTGACACTGACTGGGCCTTTTATGTCCGATGCTCCCTGGGCACCTCAGCTGTTCACTGTGGCTGTAAAGAAGAAGAATCCAGCAAAAAAAAACAGTCAGCATCTCATCTCGCCAGCCACAAATGCAACTGCAAGTCTGAGCACTCCCTCAGCCACGCCGCTATCCTCAACCTCAGCTTCTGCCCCATTCCGACTCCCAGATGACATCCCTGAAACATCCTTTACCCTCCCTCTCCACGCGGGCCTTCTCTCCTCTCTCTCCAGCCCCCGCGGCACTTGGCACCAACGCCCATCACATAGACAGATGGAGCCAACCCTGACCCCTCTCCTTGCCTGTGGGGATGCCAAGAGAACCAACGCCTGACTAGAGGAGAGGAGGGGAGACAGGAAGAACAGGAGAGGCTTGCATTGTCACCACGGCAACAAATAACCCAGTCTCCCACCTTCAGGCCCTTGGATGAAAACACACGCAGCAGGAAATTCCGCAGCAGGACCAGAAGGACATATTTTTGTTTCGATTAGAAATGGGAGATATTTTGTTTAATGCTCGTGTGTAGAGGAAATGCAATAAAGGACAAAAAACATTATTTCAAAGAAGTAGGAAACCACAGGGGGCGATAGATCCAAACAGTTGCCGGAGGAAAAAAGCTGCATGAAATCAAACTTTATGATTCTGAAGTTTTGCTGACACGGTGTTGAACACCTCTGGACTCTGTGACATGTTTTTGACTTTGCTTCCAGAACCTGAAGAAGAAGAAGCTTTTACTTAGCTGCAAGAAAAAGATACAGGTGAGATGAAGTCTGAGGTCCTGGGGTGAGCATGTTTCGCAGTAAGGCTCAGCCTCAGGATCTCCACGATAAAAGTCTCCATTATACCTCTGCTCACTGAAGGGAGCTTATACTGCTCAGAGGTCAAACATCCATTTTGTGTCAGGGCAGTTTCACTTAAATGACTGAAAATCCTGCCTGAATCCCAGCGACTGGATAAACAAAACTCCACAAGAAGCAGGAGGTTCGCTCCTTCAGTTTCACTGCTGACCAGCATTCTGATTAGCATATAATGCCAGACAACCAATTTTAAAAGAGCCACGCATCAACAATAAAATGAGACACTAATGGCAAGTGAAATGAATTCAGTGGGCCAACATAACAGAGGGGGGAATACCGGAGTCCCAAAGCTTCCCAGGTAATCGGAGCGCAATATAGAGTGTTTTTTCCTCCAAAGTACAGCTTCTCTATTGACCTTGGAGGCTGAAAACATAGGGGAGGGAGGGGGAGGGGGGAGAGAGAGAGAGAGAGAGAGAGAGAGAGAGAGAGAACAATACCCTTTGGGACTTGTCATCACTACTCTCACTGTATTTGCATATCACAGGATGTTTGGACGATTACTATCAGCCCGTCTTCCGTCGTGGTTCAGTTTGATTTGCAGAACTTCTTATTCCTGTCACTTAAAGACAAAAATGTTGTGTGAAAATTCACAGCTGAGATGTAAAGATTCATAGTTGGTTACATTTTTGCAAGAATATGAAAATTTGATTTAATGTGTCACACATTTTTAACTAATTAGACAAAACAAAGTAGAGTTTGTGCACAGGTATAGAACAGTTGTCTTATAACTGCTTTATTATTTGTTATATTCTATTTTTTATTGTCTGACAAAGTACATAATGTTGCAGGGAGTTGTGTAAATTGTCTCAGTTCCTGTTTTCTTTACATAGAGGAAGTCAGTGGAGTGAAGCAGTGACTCAGTGCTTTTAGAAAGATGCTTATGAGGCCAATATGACACGGCTGATACGAGGAGACTAGAGGTCAGATAAGTGAAGGAGAAAACACGTGTGTTTTTATCGGATTTATTGTGGGTGTTACACAGGTTTTATATAAGCAAAGTTTGATTTAGAGTATCAGCATGAGTCATCATTTTACAACTTTTTACGTCTGTCATCTAGATTTTGTCTAATTTGGAACACGTCCTTCTTACATACAGAATACAAAAAAAAAAAGAAAAAAAACAGAAAAAAAAAAAACCAAAATACAGTTATTCCAGTTTTTTAAAATGGTGCCCATTTATCACAAACCTTAACTCCCAAACCCAAACTCCTCTTGTAATCTTTGTTGCACGTCATCCAGTCACTCCCTGCCACTCCTTACTGTAAGCCATCTAATAAAGTTTTCTTTTGCCGTCTGGAGGCAGTTGATTCCTTCAAAGTCTTAAAGGGGGAATATTATGCTTTACTTGTAATTTTCCCTATTTGTTAGTGTAATAAAACAGGTAGAGCATGTGTTGAACATTGTTGCAAAAGTTGAGTTGCACGCCTATAGCACTCTATCCAGTAAGCCACACCCATCGGCCCTAACCTGCCCTGAAAGCTGCATTTTTGATTGATCTTTTACTTGCGTAACATGTTTACATCAAAATGTTACGGTGGAATTTATTCACCCACACACCTTTTTAGACACACCCACAAAGTATGAGGCTAGTGAGCGAGCGTTTGCTCATCATCTGTGTCTGTGGTTCATGCTTGCAGCTAGCCAATCAGAGCACTGCAGGCGTTTTAGGAAGAGGCATTAACATGATAGTAAAAATGGCCTGTTTTCAGTCAGTGTGCACAGCGGTGCTGTAATAAGTGATAGCAGAAGTGGATCAGTGTGGGTTTTTTTTTTTTTTTTTTTTGCACATTAAAGCACTGCAAAGGTTTCAGCATAGGAATAAAATAAAAACATGTAAACCTGTGCTATAATAAGACAAGGGGGGCAGATAGCGACAACGTATGACACACATTGTTTTTGTCACCAATTGGGCCTCAACACCACACACACACACACACACACACACACACACACACACACACCTATCTCAATTACCATGCTATTTCTGTGGCGCTACCTGCCAGTGACACCAAGCTCAAACCAGCTGGGATTAATTAGTGACTCAACAAACACACATGCACGCACACACACCTTACACTCACACATGTACTATCAACTTCCAATTTAGTTCCAACACAAGCTATAAACATGCACTTTTCATAGGCGTCTTTGCTGTCACAACATATGCAACACACACACAACATATGTACAAGTACAATCAGTCATCTGATACAGGATATAAAAAACCTTCCAGAACAGCATGTTGCCAATAAACACCCTCATCCTCTGCTGTAATCACCTCACTCCTCATTTCACACCTCGTATATGCACCTCATATCTCCCCGTGTCAGAGTGTTACTGCTCTGCCTCAGTGCATCAAAAGCTCCAAGCGAAGCCCATTCACACAAATAACGATCTTGCATATATTTATAATGTTTTCTAAACCAGGAAAAATCTGTCAATGTTTTATCAGTGAAGTTTAGCTTATTTTTAAAGTGGCAAAAGTAAAAAAAAAAAAAAAAAATNAAAAAAAAAAAAAAAAAATTCAAGATTGAAAACAAGATTATGTTTAGATTGGCATATTCTTTATATTGCAGTGTAGGGTTTGTGTTATGAAAATCCACGGTGTGTGGACAAGCTGTAACTCCTGTCAGCTTGTGTTGAGGTGTGTGGGTTTGTGCTGCACACTGCTGACTTTGATAGTAATAAAGCTGCTGACAGGTTTTTAAAGACAAGCTGTCAACAGCCATAACCTTGACGATGTTTGTTTGAGTTTGTGCGTGTGTCTGTGTGTGTGTTGTATATGTTTACATGGTGTTATGGAGGGAGGGTGAGGTTACGTACTATAGGAAACAGGTTAACTATGTTGAACTAACGCAATGTTGTGGGAGGAGAACGAGAAGAATAGAACAGAATAGAATAGAATTCACATGGGAGAATAAAGAGTGAGCTATTGGGGTGTGCATGAAGGAGTGCAAGAGAGAATTTACATCTGTGCATTAACTGTGTGTTGTGTTGTGTTGTGTGTGTGTGTGTGTGTGTGTGTGTGTGTGTTGGTACGCACATGGACATTGTTATTCTATCGGCTGATGCCAGGTTTGACCAGCTGCCTCTGTAGTGGAATTCATTAGCATAGTGATAATGAGAGGTAGAAAAGGTTGCTCATGTCAGCACACCAAGTTTTTCACAGAGTCAAAACAGCAAGTTTGGGTGTTCAGATAAACTACAAAACTTTGTCTGTCTGTAACTTGATGGATTAAAAAAGAAAAACAAAATCAACTGCTGCCAGCAAAATATGTAAACTAGTTTCTCAGCTTGCACATATCTATCTAAGCCTGGATAGAGAAGGATGCATGAAACCTGTTCAGGGAGCCATGAACGATCAGATCAAAGGCATAAAACTCCAAATTTTACTGCTCATGTAAAGCATTCTTTGCATCTATCCTCTCTTCCAGGTAACTGCTGCCAAAATCTGCAAAATCAGGCTGAAAATTCTGTGGACACTTGGTTTCTCCTTTGGATTTTGATGCAGTATGGACACTTTGGATCCATCAGGGTGAGCAACAAGGATCTTCGTTCACACAGGGCTGGGAAACGTACAGTACAAGTGGATCTTTTGGACCTTTGATGCCTTGCCCAAAGCACTGAGCTCCCTATTTGCATTACTTCACGATTAGATTTAGATTTGGCATCCGCACCAGCCACCTGTTAGAGATTCAGGTTTACTTTCTGCAGAACTTCTGGAATCTTCCCCTGAGCCATATAGGCTGGGTATTAACTGCTCAGTAAAGATTCTCTAGTAGATCCTGGTTTCTCTGTGGTGGTGGCGACCTTATTCCACAGGCCAAGAGTGGCACCAGGATGCCTGAACTGCAGCATTTCCCCACTCTGCGGTGCCCCAGAGGGCCTGGACTGGGTCTCAATGGTCCAGCAGACCCAGTTCAAATTCAGCACAGCATCTTGGAAGAACAGGTGGAGCTGTGGTGGTTCAGAGAGCCCGGAAAGTCTTTGCTCTGCTACTGTGTTGCGGTACTTCTAATCCTGGGCTGTGGACTGGGTGGTGTTGGCCTCCTCTCCACCACCACCAGCGTCTCAAGTGAATGGCGACTGGGAGTTGGCACGACCCTCTGCCTGCTAGCCTTGGGGGTCCTGCTCAAACAGCTGCTCAGCTCGGCTGTGCAGGACATGAATTGCGTTCGAAGCCGGCAGCAGATCAACATACTAAAAAGCGGTGGTTTATCGGACGTCCTCGTAGTTTTGATTACTGGGCTGTCGTTGCTGATTTGTGGAGCGGTTCTACTCCATCTGGCTCTGGCCAACCACATGCCGAAGCCTGGCCAAGCCCTTAATGACATGTACATCTCTGGAGTGGTTTTACTGGCTGGAGGGGGCACTGCAGTGTTTGGCGTTTGTGTGTATTCTGTTGTGGTGACCCTGCTTGAGAGGACAAGGCACGGACAAAGGTTAATGGACAGGGTTGTGAGTATCTTCACTGTTTCTGGACACATGGACCGCCGGGCCCGCAGAGAGACTACCTCCAGTATGGCTAACCTCATATAAGATGTACCCACATTACTGTTGTGTATTTTCACCCCTCCAGAACATTTTGTCTGAATTACAAGAGACTTCACACTCAAACATTATGGGAAACATTCTAAGTTTTGAAATTGGAAAAGAGAGTCAAACAATTTTATTAAAATGAGATTCATACATCACATACTCTTGCTTTTTCACCAGCGGATTATGAAATTGCAGGGTGTATGAGACAACATGAGCTGAATTTGTAATGTCTGGCCGAGGCCTGGTGTATGCTTAGCATGGACGCAATGCGACATGGACAGTCCCTTTTGGTGCCATCTACACGTCCCAGCATTCTGGTTCTCAGGCTTTCACGGCAACTGTACATTTCAACTTCAGAATGGAGTTTGCCTCCGTTTCTCACTGCTTCACAAATTGTGAAAGCCAGGACAACCATTGCAGTATGCAAGGCTATTTAGCTCCACTGGGATCCCCACTTCTTGGCTTGATCTTCTTTCTAACCTTCATATATTGATCCCATAGGTTTTTGTACTTCATGTGACAGGAATGTTCCTCAGATCCCAGAATACAGACTTTCTCATGCCAGGAACTGGCAGTGACTTCATTGCGCAATCATATAGATGCCGGTATTTCTGCAACTCCTTTGCCAGTACCTTGTGATATTTTGCCATTGTTTTTGTTTTTCTGTCTTTCTCTGTCTCTCTAAGTCAAAATATACCTCCTCTTGGCCAACACTGTCCACATTGTTTCAAATTTTGAGTGGCACGCAACCTCAAGAGCGTTTCTAAAATGCAGCCTATGCAGCCACCCGTTTTGGCCACATTTACATCACATTTTCTGCACACCGACTGTTGTGTCCACGTCCATGTTAAGCATGAACCAACCTTTTGATATTAGCAAAAAGCTGTCAATCATACAGCAAAGGGTGGAAGATGGGAGAGTAACACACAAGAGGAATTTAATATTAGGGACAAGACTTGATTAAAGTGGCTGAATTACAATAAGATACAGCTACATCCACATGCAGCTGAAAGTGTCCCAGTTGAGATTTTTGTTCTTCGTGTGTGTGATGTGAAGATAACTGCACTGTTCCAATCAGTATGACAAGCAAGAAAATCAGATTTAAATCTGATCTAAACATTATGGATATGTGAAACAAAGTCAGATCCTATGGTGGATGATGTACCCATGTGACCTGTGACCTTTGTGTGGTTCGTAGTCTTTTTAGTGATGCCATGACAACAAGCTCATCTTATATTATTCAGAATGGTATTTAGGGAGATTTCTCAGTCAAGTCAAATGACTGAAATGCAATTGATACAAATGGGAGAAATGCTGATTCAAAAATCAATGTGATATTATTTCATATTACCAGGGTCGGCCTTAGCATTTTTGTGGCCCAAGGCAACAATTGCTTTTGGAAGGTTAGAAACTGTCCCAGAAACTGTCCCAGTCTTAACCTAGCTCAAACTGTAAATGTTAGTATCAGTCAGTCCAGGATGTAAAAAAGCCTGAATTAGCATTTAAAACAGATTAAATAAAACTTGGATGATGACAAGGTTATTAATCTATTGGGCACTTATGGACATTTTATTTTACAGTGGAGAAATAAAGACTGTCACCCTCTTCCACATCTGCATTTATACTATGAACAAAATGTTCCAGATATTTGAAGTTGTCAACTTATTCAGATATCTCACCTTTAACTGCAGCAGGCTCTGGGACAGTTTCTAACCTTCCAAAAATGTTCTTTTGAGAATATTGGATTTAAGGAAGATGTCACATCATGATAAGAAGTTATTTTGTTATGCCAGAATTATCCGCAGCCCCAGGAAAATGTCTACATTATCCAAAGAGAAGCTTTGTGTGCAGGGGCCACGAGAAAACCACAGGACCCCAGGGCAAACTGGAACTGGATTTTGTAGCATAGCATGTTATTATCAGATAAGGACAACTGTCTGGAATTGCACACAAAGAACTGTAGTTTGAGCAAAGCCTGTGGGTGAAATGGGCTAGCGAAGCTTTTCCCCCCAAACTGATGCCTTAAAATGGCTCAATCATTCAGTTTACAAGATTGAAATCTATGATAGGTCATCAAGGTGACAGCAGAAAGTTAGAGGAGCCATACTGTAACTGGAAAGGTCATGGGTTTGAGATAATGAATCCACTGCGTCCTGTCAAATTGTCCCTGAGCCAAACATCTGACCGCAACTCAATCAAAGATGTAATTAAAAGAGCATATCAGTGATTTTGCATTTTTGAGCCCAATAAATCCAACCCACATACACGTGACATTACTACTAATCATTTTCCAAAACACATTACTGTGTATTATATTTTAGATTTGTTGTTCCTATGTTCCAGACAATTTATTCCCATACTTTATAAAAATGAACTCGTATAGACTTTAAATGTGATCAAGATAGATAATCCATAACAGCAAACCAAACGTCAGTTATTTTTGTCAAAGTTACATCATTTAAACAGTCCAACGTGGAGCTGCATGGAAGAAAATGGGTCTCCGCCAGAGAATAAGGAGAAGTCAGCTTTTACTGAGAAATTAAAAACAACAGTGCTTTCTACATTCGGACGTACGTATTAGCAGGCAAAACACTGAATTTTAATGTGG
Organism: Lucifuga dentata; assembly: GCA_014773175.1. Lineage (NCBI taxonomy): Eukaryota > Metazoa > Chordata > Actinopteri > Ophidiiformes > Bythitidae > Lucifuga > Lucifuga dentata. The sequence goes on from VXCM01002081.1 coordinate 25,951, forward strand.
GTGAGTTTCCTGAACATTTGATTTTGAAAGATTAGGGGATTTGACAAAATAACAGGAAAACTAAAATATGATTTTATGTGTATGCAGGTATTTAATGGGCTTAAACATGACAAATCACCAGTATGGTCCTTTATGGCTGAGATTATTAGCTACATTTCTGAATGTAAATGGAATCCAGAATATGTGCTACCGGGACAACTTCAAACTGGAAATGGAAAATTATTCTTTAATTGTTTTCTTTCCTTTCTCACGTAACATGAAATTATTCAACTACGTGCTGAATTTGAGGAATGAGGTTCAGGTGGGATGAAGATGAATTCCTTATATGGTCACAGCTAATTTGACATGAGTTCTCCCTGTTATTTTTTTCACTTAATTCACTATTCAAGTAGAATGTTGATGATTGCTGCCTGAAGAAAGATGGAAAACATGATTGCACTGTGGAATGTGGACAATTTGTCTTTGCACGTTAGTATTGTCTTAACTGTTAATCTTGCAGTGCCTCGTTTTCCTCAAGCATCTTAGCTAGAGTGCAATATGAAGGATAAAGGCCACGGTATACTGCAAAAGACATAAGACAAAATGACAAAAAAAAAAGGACGATGAACCTGTTCTAGAATGCAGGGCACAGTCTAGTTCTTAAGAACTGTCTTTTGTCTTTTCTACTTCTGATACATCCCCGGCTGTTATTGGTTTAAATATTACATGATTTGTCGTGTCACTGTTGAAGGTCACTTGGCAGAGCTCAACCGTGATATGTTGACCATTTACAATCATTTTACGAACAGGTTCAGGTATCAGAAGTAGAAAACACAAAGGACCAAATCTCTCTTTGGAGCCCTTTACAAAAAAAAAAACAAAAAAAACAGAAACATTTGAACCACTGAAGACATCTTTCTGCCTTGAAAGTTCTCCTTCTTATGAAGTATGTTGGCCCCCGAACTGGGATGTCAGTATAAAATGTGTACATCTTCATATGCTTACAGATTTTGGAAAAAGGTGAATTACAAATTACAAATTATTAAATCTACTTTGAAATATGAACTTGTACCATGATTTCAGTTATCATTTGTGGGTTTTTTGGCTTAAAAATAAGGTCCTTTTAGATGTTTTTGGGAATCCATCAAAAGGCCTACGATCAAACTTGAACAGTGAATTATTAATAGGTTGAATCAGCAATAAAACCCTTATTTTAGTATGTGAGAGTAACTGAGATTCCTTCAGATCCCAGAGGTACGTTACAGATACAAGTTGTACTGTACAGTATGTGTGTTTTATTTTTATTAGTGTTATATTTGAAGATCAAGTTGGAAGATAAAATTCAAATCCATCCTTTGGTGTATAAACTATGTATTTAATTCAAGCAGGTGAAACATGTAGTCCCAACTCTTTTGAATTATGAGATGCATTTTTGGCTCAAATATGTGTACAGGTTCATTTTTTATTCCCCAAAAAGTAGTGAGAGCAGTGAAATTAAATCCAGGAGATCAGTGTGGCTAGTCATCAAATTTCACTGCACTTATTCACTGTGCTGCACCGTTATTATTAAACCTCACTTGTTTAGAGAATTGTAAAAAAATGAATAAGCAACTCATATTGAGATACAAAAACACGGAGCACAGTGGCTAATAGAAGTCATTTCTGCCTGTAAAAGCCTTTCCTCACATTGCCTTGCAGAAGAATGTCAAAAAAGAGGTTTTCCATTGTCTCATTTGTGTGTGTGTGTGTGTGTGTGTGTGCGCGTGTGGGTTACGCCTGATGCCTTGAAACAAAAGGGGTCACACAGTTAACCATTGTTGGTGCTGATGGACAGCAGACAGGCAGGACAATGTACAAGGCAGAGGGCAGCAGGGGCTGGCGTAGGCTAGCACCACTCCTTATCACAAAATGCAGATTAAAGCACTGCTCAAGCTCTATTTTTTTTTTTTTTTTTTTANTTTTTTTTTTTTTTTTTTTACAAAAAAACAGAAAAACTAAACTTTGCAAACCTTATTCATATTAATCTCTTTTGACCTAAGGTATAGCCATAGCAGGGTGTGTATACATATAGGGAGACGAGCACTGCAAACAGGAAGGCATGGCTGATATTGAGAAGAGGACGGTAAAAGGATTCAGGTTTCAGAGCTTGCTCTGTCACAAAAGAAGTAGAGAAAATGTGTGAGCGCACATTTTAGAATCACCAAAACAACACTACTGATTCATTCTACCATAACGTAAAGGGCCCTGATCGATGCCAGCTAACCTACCTAGAGCTAAATCTCTCTTGCCAAAGGTGAATTTGCATTAAGGTTTAGTCCAGTTCTGTTCTATTGAAACTCAAGGTTGGTTAGGATATTGGTAGTAAACAGTTTGATTGCAGGCAGATGCATGTAATGTCCTGTCTTCATCTCCATGGGAATGGGAGCTGAGCAAAACAAACGCTTCACTCAATACATCTAATCTTTACATTATTGACTCGGTTATTGGCTACATCAAAGCTTCACACAGCTTCCCAGCAATATTTTAGGTTCTGTGGTTTTATGTTTTTTATTAAACAAAATTAACCCGCACGTTCACAATCTTATACAGATTTCCATGTTCTTATTTTCATTTAGGGGTCTATTTCGAAACTTTCTACAATGTCTTCATGTGCAAAAAAACACATCAATCCACTTCTGCTCTCGTTTGCTGCAGCACTTTTGTGCACACTGAGTGAAAACAGGCTCTTTTAGGTTCTGTCTCTTTAAGGCCTCCTCATGAAACCCTGATGAGTCTGTTCTGACCACTTCAGGCCTGAGCTTGGCACCACTCAGACTGCAAAACGTGGCATTTCCACCAACATGGAACGTGTTCTGTTCCGGTTCTCAAGCCTAATGTGGAATAGTTAGACCAAAAATAAATTGGTTCCTAACCAGAAAATAACAGGACATCATAATTGGGCATGTATTATTCGACTGGTTTTGCAGACCTAATTTGGAACCATTCTCAGAATTTCGACCAAAAATAAATCGGTTCACAACCAAAAGAGTTGGTTCCCTTTCCGAACCAGAAAATAGCAGGACCTGAAGTTGGAACTTCAACTTGTGACGACATTAGTGGGCATATACTATTCTACTTCTGCGAAAATGAAAACAATGGAAAAGTCTTAAGTGTGTGTGTAGTTGGCTCATGTAACTCTGTTGAATTGTATATACTTTTAATACAACTTCTGCTCTTATTTCCACTGGTGACACAATGGGTCCACTACAATGCAAACTGGTTCTCTAGATGGCACCTTGATTCTAAAGAGTCAGAGCCAGAACCTTTTTGGTGGAAAGTCACCAACAGATGCTTGTGAAACACAATTGCTTTCTAGCCTCATAGTTTACAGGCATATAGGCGGGTAAATTCAAGTGTTATTTTTGACTTAAGAAAGATGTTATGGAAGGTCTAATCAAAACGAAGCTTTCAGTGCAGTTCAGGACCTATGGGTTTGTCGTACTTGGATGTATTTCAAGTTTTGACATGTTGGCAATGTTCAACACATTCCCTACTACAATATAAAAATTGATAAAATGGCAGATACTTCATGTTCTACATTTCATCCTGTTATTCCTATAATCCTCCAATTTTTTAAAACTTCCTGGTTAGGACACAAATACAAAAAAATCTAACAAAGAATGACAAAAGTGTATGCCGAAACAAGATACAAAACTTTATTTCCAAATATATCCCTTTGTTTCCTGACAAACAGTAGTTGATAAATTAATGAAAATACACGATAGCTCACAATTATTAAAAATCCTCACAGGTATCGAAATATGCCCCCACACAGAATAATGGAATGAATGTAAAACAGGGTTTTGTACTTAGCAGTAGAGAAGAAATAAATCGACTTCAGCTGAATGATGGGAGCTCCTGGCAGACAGCTAGAGTGATGCAGGGAAGAGTGCAATGCCTGCATAAAAGAAGGAGCGAATTACACCACAAACTACTTCAAAGAAGTGTGGAGGCCTTCAGAGGTCAGGGTGAAAAATAAAAAGTTGTGGAAAAGCAATTATTTCAGCATATTGTCAATATAAGATACAGAAAAAATTCCTTCAGGCTATTTTACCTTTGTCCTACCACCTCCCGAACCTACCCAGTCCTCATCTTTCACAGAGTTTTCAGGAGGGACAAACTAGTACAAACATCAGTTAAAAATAAGATGCAAGTTTCGGCACCGCACTTATTCCTTCAGTTTCTGCATCACAGTTCGCAAGCTGATTGGGAGCACAAGGACAAGGTTACAGCACCCATGGGAGTGTGTCAGCAATATTATGTTACGCAGCCAACGCCTCTGACAATATTGTGCCTTATTAATCATTGATCTGGATGCTGGTGTTTGTTTCAGAGCACTGGGGATAATGTTCACAGTGAAGGGTGATGATACAGGAGAACATTTTAAGGCAATGAAGTAATGGTGGTTCCAGCCTCTCATGACCCTGAAAAAGAAGGATGTGAGACATGATGGAGATGCATGGAGAAAACTACCGAAAAGAGGGAAAAATCTGATGGGGTTTGACAAGAAGCTTTTCCATTTACAAAAACCCATTTTTCCTAAAGGAATTCACCAATTTAGAATATTATGGCAAATGAACATTGTCACAGCTAGTGGCACTATAAAGTCTATTGGTTTACACAGTAGGAAGTCACATCTCACTGTAAAATTAGTGCAATACTACCCAAAATGAATAATATACACTACAGGCCAGAAGTCTGAGGCCACCCCCCAGATTTAAAACAAATTTAAATTTAAAACATATTGAAATGTTTACTGGAGTCCTGAGGATCCCTAAAATAAAAAGTAAGAGGTCACACAGCAGACTTTCCCATCTGTGTGAGCATATCTCCGAGGAAGGATGATGTCTTCTTCCCAGGGAAAATTTCATGTTTTCGCCTGCATTTGTCCTCTGCTGTCTCTCACTGATGAGGAGCCGCAAGCAGAGAGAAACAGAGGGAGGAGAGGAGAAGAGAGGAGCAAGACAGACAGAGAGAGAAACTATCCATTCGTCTAGCAGCATCTGTGCCCTTTAGTTTGTCCGGAGTTGGTAATCTGCCAAGAAAAGTCACAGCAGAGCATTAACACGCAGTCTGCTCCTCTTCCTCACTCTCAGTATGAGCCCTATTAAATCTATAAACAAGATCTGCACTTAACACTAGTTTTTTACCAGTCTAAAGCCTCCTACAGGCTGTAGGATTTTGTGCTGCGGCAAATGAAAGTCAGTAATCTTGAGAGAATCAAAATGAAAGCTTTGATCGTTGTCCCACAGTATGAGACACGTCCACGGACATCATTTAATGCTCTTGTACAGTGTCAAAAATGTAGGTCCAAAATCTCACAATTTGACTACTACTACGAACCATGACTATAAACCAGAACAGAGGGAATTTTGCAAGAGCTATAAATTAAAGCTTAATACATCCAGTTCAAAATTACATATCAATACTTACAAGTAGAGCTCATTGTAATGTATTAAAAAGACATGATTCAGACATGACATCATATTTCTGCTGGTATCAGTGATAAACATATCAAACATCCAGCTGTGGGGTGACGCTGACATGGCTCACGTTCTGCCCAGTAGTAGTCGGTTACTGCTGTACAGTATGACTGTAATATCTGTTCATTACTTATTAATAAGGCAACACAGTCAGGCTGTTGTATCATGGTACAACATGGTTTAATCAGTGTGTGTATAATTTTAAGAGAAATGTGATCGCTGTCCTTTCTCCCTCCCCAGGTTTGCTGATGGTAACAGTAAAAGAGAAGCGATACCCTCCTTTTTTATTCCCCAACTTCATCACTCTCCTTTCTCTCCCTCCTCCTTCCTCTCCTCCTCTCTCCTTCGCTTCCTTCCTGATGCTACAGCAAGGCGGTAGTAACCTTGGCATTTGCTGAGTGCCACCTTGGGAGCCTGCTGGCACTTTGTGGCATCATTCAACCTCCCCAGCCTCTGAATCCTAGCTGACAAGGCCAGGTAATGGATATGATGGATGTGATAAGTCAGATTCATTCCTAGGATGTATGGCAGGTATGAAACTTAAGGATTTCTGGCAGTGGTCCAGTGGAGGTATTGGGATTCCATCTCCATATCATTCCCATTTGCACCCTGCAAATCGAACTAGTGAGCTAGTAAGATTTTGCTGCAGTCCTTATCAATATACTGAAGCTTTAATATTGTAAAATCTCTAGAAGCTAAAAATGTTACTTTCTGATTACTTATTTATTTTTGGGGAGGGCTAGAGACAGTCACATGTTGACATGATTATGACACGTGATGTCATCTCCCGCTTCTCTTCACCTGCTGGAGTTGGGCTTTCCCAGGAAGGAATCTCAAGATCCTGCCCCCCTTCCATGAAGGTGTCCCAACTGACCAGTTAGTTGTGCAGCCACAAAGACTTGATCATTCTGTCAGCTTCCCTCCCACAGACATGGCCAATTGTGTCCATTTAGTTATTTTATTTAAATATTTATTTGAATAGGGACTGATGCAGAGACATAGGTTATTCAGAGAATAAACTAATGCTGCACATCATAGCATTTTTAGCCAGAGCTAGTTTGCAAAGCTTGTCCCTAGTTGTGCTTTTACATAACCTGCAGTACAATACAACATTAAAATGATTATAAAACAAAATACATATTACGCAACTGAGCAGGGCAGATGAGAAGTGGGAGTACTAGTGAAGGGCAAACCAGGATGGTAGCCACCCACGCACCCTCAAAAACTAGTTATAACCACAGGACCCACATATCAGCCCTTCATTCAATTACACCATTCTGCATAGAAAATAAAAAGTGGATCATTATCTTCATATTCTGTTGTTTTTATGAGTATCTAACTGGAAAAGTGTGTGTGTTTTCTGTTTCTGTAAACAATCTAGTTTTAAAGGAGAAAAACAACATCAGTGACAGCCATATTTTTTAAATTAAGATGCAGAAACAAGATTATGATATGAAATTTCATTTTCATTTTATAGTCTGAAAAGCAAAATATAACTGACAATAAAACTTGTAATACCTGATTTATGATGGGGAGATGTGTGGAAAGAGTATTCATTGATTTTCCCTGAGAGTAAAGCATTATATACTGAGTATACACCAATAATATACACTACAGGCCAGAAGTCTGAGGCCACCCCAGATTTAAAAAAAAAAAAAAAAAANTTAAAAAAAAAAAAAAAAAGCATCAATACACTGTTTGTTTTACAATTTACTGAACAGAAAATGACAAAAATATGTAAAAATAACGTAACTACTTAATATTCAAGAAGAATTTGTCAAAAAGAGCGCATTATGTAGCCACTGTGGTTTAAGAAATGATTTTTAATGAAGGCATGTCCAGTCTGTATTAGTGCACTGGCACTCCAGTTGTGTTCCAACTCCCTGCTGATGTCTTTTATTGTAACATTTTATTCAATAGCCTGTCTTCTCCCAGATCATTTTATGATTAATTTGGTACACAGTCTAGTCATGCTCAATCTGGGGGTGGCCTCAAAATTCTGGACTGTAATGTATATTAATATTAGCTTATACTTATTCTATGTTAAATTCAATTCAATATGTCTGACACATTTTAGCTTCTGGGCTGTTATTTTGAAGATTGGACATCCAAACCACCACTCTGACTAACATAGCACACCTCTCCTCATCAAAATGTAATATTCATGCTGTATTTCGGTTTTGAGACTATTAACCAAATGAAGAGATTTCAGCTCATAAGCTTATTTCTACATGTTGATAAAACATGAACAAAACCTAGTCAATTATTAAAAACACAGACTGTTTTCTTGTTTTCAATGTCCATCTTCTAGACAGAATGTAATAACTGAACGAGAAGGTGATACACAGGTCAGTGGGCAAGTAAGGAAATGCTGAAACCTGCCTTAGTCCTTGTCTTCCAAAATGCCACAGTCACACGAAGAGTATGACAAATGCGATGTAGACGGGTTCATTTCCAGGACAGCGACTGAATCTAAGGATTTCCAGCTCCAGTGGTGCTAAATTAATTCAACCGCCGTTTCATTACTTTGCATTAACCCTGTTTGCGTTTGGACAAGTGAGAAGCATTTTGCACGAGCCTGGATGAAGAATCATATGCCTACAAGCTGGCAGGCTAATAAAGTTTGTCCATGGCTTCCTGTGTGATGCCATTTGAAGTCCCTGAGGCCATGGCTCATGATGAGAGAGCCAGGTAAAAGATATGATGGATATTATGCATCGGGGTTCATTCCTGGAACGTACAATGAAGAGTAGAAGTAGATTCTGATGGTGCTCTCATAAGGAAAACTGCCTATCTCCTAAAAAGTATGTTTTTGCAAAATAATGAGTCCCATGCAGCGCGAGCTTTGGATATCAACTTCCATCTTAAGTCTTCAAAAAGGCAGAGCAGCAATGATTCATAATGACTGGTTAGACAGAATATTCCAGCACTTCAGCATAACTTCAAAGTTAAAACCAAACTGAAATCAGTGTGTGAGTGCGAGCAATTGTCTTTGGGTTATCCTCACCTCCGCTCTGCGTGATGTAGCGTACCCATGGTAATGCCTGGTAACCACTCTTCTCAATAATCTTCAGGTAGCGCACCTAGGGAACACAGACAGGTTAAAAAGAGTCATTTGTCACACACACTCCCTAGTCTAGCATAAAGCTCATATATCTTAGTGTTTGGGTCTTAACATTTGCAGTAGAAAGAGAGGCGAGGAGCTGCCACCACCTGGTTTCTCATGGTGTCCTTTAGGTGATGAGCTGTTGTCTTTGTGGTAAACATACTTCTTAGTTCACCTTTGCTCTCATCAGACATTATCCCCACATGGTTTGGGGTGATTCTGTGTATCTTTTTTTTTTTTTTTTTTTTTGCAAAATTTAGACAAGCTTGAATGTTCTTATTTGTAAGAAACAGTTTCCATCTTGCCACTCTTCCCATGCATGTTTTGAGCAGAATTTGAGATAAAGTGCAGTTCCTTTAATGTTGCCTCTGGGTAGCCTCCCTGATGAGTTTTCCTCCTTGTCCTGGCATTAACCTTGGTGGGACGTCCTCATCTTGGCAAATATCCCTGTGGTGCCACATTTTCTCCATTTATTGAAGATAATCTTTAGTTTTCCATGATGTATCCAGTTCCTTTATATTCTCTTATCCTCCTCTCCTGATCGCTACCTTAACAGTGAGCTCCTGTAGATGTCTCATAATCTCTATCCAAACCATGGCTATTCCAGTCAGAAAGCAAGAAAAACTAGATGAAATTTTACAGAAACTGCTGATCTTTATTTGGGGTTAATCAAAATTATTTTAATTGATTACAGGTGAATGCTAATCAGCTTTAACCTTGATTCTTGGTGAATCTGAAACCAGCTGGTTTCAGCTGGAGCCGCTGTAATAAAAGGATGTGCATACTTTATTTTGTATTTCAATGTCGCACCAGGAACTTTAATTAATTTTGCAACAAAGATCTAAAAAAACTTTTTTTGTTTTCTTCTTTTTTTTTTTTTAGCTCAAACAAACAAACATCGCTAGTCAGGCACAAGCTTTCTCCAGCCCAATGGTGGGCAGAAACATTCTTCATTGCAGTTCTGTCCTCCCAAACTCTTTTGGCTTTTCATATTAATGGAACCAATGATAGAACAAAGAAAACAATCTCCTTGATTTCCTCCATTGCTTCTGTTATTGTTTTGTGTAGAATTTGTTGTATTGTTATATTGTTTTATGGAGAAATTATGCAGCTGTCACACTATAGACCTCACTTTCCAATTTCCATAATTTCCTAAAGTAGCTCCTAATTTAGTTGCCAACTTTAGGTCCAAAAGCAACTTACTTTCCCTTCCTGATCTACGTGTTCTTCACCTAAATTCTGAAAGTTTCAGGGTCACACTAAAAGGATGAATATATTTCAGGCTTTACATCAAGAAATATCTGCTAAATTCATTAAGTTATTTCTTTTACAGTCACTGTCTATTCTTTGTGCCTCAGTTTATTCTTGGTAGTTCCTTTAGTTCACAAAAAAAAAAAAAAAAAANAAAAAAAAAAAAAAAAAATCAAAAATCTCCAGCATCAGAAGTTTGCTGTATGAGCAGATATGAACCTCCAACACACTCAAAACGGGGTATGCACAGTATGATCAACGCTGCAGAAAGTACCTGTGTGAGTTTCTGTTAACGGTAAATGAATGAATGGATGAATGAATGTGAAGCAGTACAATGCTGTAACAGATTATTAAATTAGAAGGCGGGGCTAAAGTCAGGTGTGCTGGGAATTCATAAAGCTCCTACCTGGATTCCAGACACAGTGAAGTAAGGGATCTCAAAGTTAACTGTGATTGGTCTTTTTGCTTCCAGTTCATCACTTTCCACACTTGGTAACCCAAAATGCGCCCGCATCATGTACTCTTTACCACCCTGCACACACACACACATGCACACGCACGCGCACACAAACACACACACACACACACAAAGAAATCAAGCCACAAAAGTGTTATCACATTTGGTAAACCATTAAAGACAAATTGAGCTGTTGAGTTTCCAGGTATCAGACTTAGATTAACACAAAGCTGCACTGTTCCAAAACAAAAGAAAACATTCAGGAGTGTATGAGATAACTCCCATGCCATATCAAAGCAAATATGTTATCAAGTTATATAAAAACATAAAACTAGTTAATCATTCTTCATATCAAGCAACTTTTGTACTGTGGTTTTACTTGCTGCAACCTGTAATAACCCTGAAATAACAAATATAAAAACACAAAGAATCCACTGGCTAAATACATTAAATCTTTCTTTTACTTGCAACAAAATTCCAGACTAAAAGAGAAAGAGAGAGAGAGAGAGAGAGAGAGAGACTTTCAACTTTCCCCCCGTCCATCTCCCTCAGGTGTGACTGCAATGAAATCATGAAATCAGTTGAAATTGACCTGAGATGACCCTTTGTAAAGTTTGACAATATTATCAGGTCTGCATGGAGGTGCTTTGCTGAAAATGTGGAGGCTTCTGCCAGCATGTCAGATTCAGCATGTCACAGGATGACAGTGATGGTTTTAATTTCTCTTTTAATGGCTAAAGCTCACTTTGCTCAGACTGGAGCAGAAGAAGCTGATAACTGACTTGTGTAAAGATTAGGCTGGACAGAACTGGTTCATCCATATAACGCAATCCTCTCCTGGAGTCAAATCATAACTTCATATTTTGCCACTTGGCTGGCTTAAGCTTATGTAGATATATGATGCAATATACTTAAAAAAAAAAAAAAAAAANTAAAAAAAAAAAAAAAAAGATGTTGCATTGCAAGATGCTGTGCCTTTACAAACTGATAAAAAAAAACAAAAAGCCAACAAGAACATTCAACATCTTCATTTGGGGTTGTAAACTCTGACTAACAGGGAAAGACTTGATGTTCCACTGCACCACGTTCTTCTCTGGCACCCACTTGGCACTGCCCGTGCTGGTCTTGAATTTGGGTGAGTCGGCATCGCTGGGCACTGGCACCAGAATGGACACATTGTTGGCAGTGGATCGGCTTTTAAACTGACTGCGAGCCTGGGGAAGGTGAAAAGAGACAGAGAGTGGAGTTTAAAAGTCACCCCCAGACCTTTAAAGCAAAGAAATGCACGTCCCAATTCGAATCCAGGAGGCCGTTGTGTTAATACACTGCATTAGCACACTGCAGTTTGTTATTCTGTCCATATGGCTTTGATGCATAAAGAGAGAGGGAGCGATAATCCTCCTGTGATGTGTGTGCGTAATAAATACTAAGTTTTCAAGTGGAAGGACAATATGACTGGACAATGATACTGTGTGTGTGTGTGTGTGTGTGAGTGAGTGTGTGTCACTCATTACCTTCACCTTGATCTCCACACGGCTGTGCGAGAACTTCTCAATCACGCTCTCAATCCATATCAGAGGCCTCACCTGTCAGTGAGAGAGAGAAAGAGAGAGAAAGAAAGAGAGAGAGAGAGAGAGAGAGAGAGAGAGAGAGAGAGAGAGGACAAGGTCAGAGGACAAAGACAGATAGAGAGATAGAGAGAGAAAGGGGCGGGGGGGCTGTCTCCTTGTCCCAATCCTGCTCTGTTCACCAATCACATGCATACACTAATTCTAGCTATCCACTTTCCTGAACAAGGTTCCCAAACAGAAGAAAATGTCAGACTCCACCGTGTTCAACACATCCTGAAACCTCAACAAAAGAGTTGCAATGTGACACATATGCCGTTGTATCATGAAATATGCCAGCTGCATACTGATTTAAGACCGAGGACAAAACGGCTGATGTTAAAATTACCAGCAGAGCTGTCAACCAAAGGACAGAAACAACGCCAGCGTTAGCAAACACTTCCCCCCCCAAATCCTCCTGGTTGAAAGCAATAACTGAAGCAATAAGCTGTTTTATTTGCAAGGACGTGCACCCATACAGCATTGTTGATTGAGGCAGACTTAAACGGATGATACTAACCCTGGAACTGATGTATACAACATGCTGTCAGCAGCATTTCAGTGCAAAATGCATCCTTGGAGAATAGCTAAGTTGTTATTTTGTGTGTCACTGACTGCTATTAATGTTGGTGCAGCAGAAGGCATCAGTTTTGGGGGGCATTTAGTTCTTGATTTGGAGAGACCAAAGATGGTTCTCCTGCCTTGGCTGGACAAAGATCAGATCAGATCAGATCAGATCTATTCTGTTACCAGTCAAAATCTATATTTAAATTTGTTGAGTATATCAAATATTAGCAAATCCCACATTAATCAGATGATAACACACACACACACACAAAAAAACTATCTGCATTAAGTCTATATTGGATTGCAGACCAAAAAAATAACAGGGGCCTCATACAGGGCCTCATGTGTATGCTGTACACATGTGCACACACACATAATGTTGTAATGTAATGCACATACAGAATTGTATGGTAAACTTGAGTTCTTTGTGCATGCATTTCAGACTTACTGAGATAATTAAGTATACCTTTAGTATTGCTGGAATGCGTCTGTGTGTGTGTGCATTACTTACAGTAGTGTTGAGGCGGTAGGACATGAGCTCACTCTCCCCATCAGGGGGGATGAAGGAGATGGTGCGGTCGTTCTCGAAGCGTGACAGACGGACACACTGATGAAACTTCACATCCTCTAGCTCCACCGTCTTACTCTTCTCTCCTGACACACACACACACACACACACATATTTGATCAAAACACAAACAGAAATACACAAAAATGATTTTGGGAAATCAAGGTCAAGGTAATGATGACTGGCAAAACATTCACTCAGTCTTTCTCAGACACACACACACACACACACACACACACACACACAGTGTGCTACCAAACCCATCTGCCCTCTTCTTGTCCCCCACCGAACAATTATTTATCTGCCACACACAAACACATACACACACAAGCACACACAGTGTGTCATCAAAACCTGCTGCCGTCATCTTCTCCCCCACTGAACTCTGTTCAAAAGTCTAAACAAATTAATCTTGCATTATCAGCCTAAAAAACACTTTTAAGGGACAAACAGCTTGATTTGTTATTGAAACTAATTTATGGTTTGTAAAACTGATCCACTGACTACACAAATACTGGACTTGAGCACACAAAGTACACAACTATTTACTATTTATATCCTTTCAGGTGTGTATAATGTGCCAGACACTTAAATAAACTCTAAGTACTTTAAAACAACTGCAATAAATTTAAAAAAAGGGCAGCTACAGACAAAAATCAGCAGACAGTGTCTTTCCAAGCCATTTGCTTGTGAAAAAGATTTGACTTTCCAGACAATTCCTCTCAAGGGTGGAGCAGGAGTGCACTACCAAAGCAATAAGCAGTTAAAAGTGTGACCTCTTTAATGGTGACATCTGTAGTCTGCTGGAGAAAGTCCAACACTCTCCTCCACCATGGTTAATGGAGGGTGCTGAGTGCTGGAAAACTGCTCTAATGACTGTGGGCTTGTGGGCCTTCAGCTAAATCCCCCATTCAACGGCCAGCTAAAACCTAAACCCTGCTTCACCTGCTCTAATGCACCCTGGATATGTGTCTGTGTGTGTGTGAGTGAGAGAGAGAGAGAGAGAGAGAGAGAGAGAGAGAGAGACTGCAGTGTCTGTCCGTATTCAGCTTTCTTGTTCATTGTTCTGTCTGCATGTCTATGTTTACATATGTGATGTATTTGCTTATTGTTCTCTATTGATTGATTGTGTGTGTGTGCGTGTGTGTGTATGTGTGATATGCGTGAGTGGGAACTGGCTGAAGTCAGGTCTAAAGAGATCACACATCTGACCAAGCAAAGCAGGGAAGCCGTTTAGAACACACACACACACACACACACACACACACACACACACACACACACACTTCAGTATTATGAAGGGACATGAAAGAAAGGTAATATCAGACACACTCCTTTGCTAGAACTTGAGAGGCTGGAAAAAGAGACAGTCGTGTGTGTGTGTGTGTGTGTGTGTGTGTGTGTGTGTGTCGGGGAGCATGGAAGATGCAGCCATGTCCCCCTGCAATTCACCTTTAAGGCTGCTCTTATGTGCATTTTAACAGCAACAGACACTGTGAACCTCATTTTTTATGTCTTCTGATGAACATTAAATACATTTAAATATATAATCATATAATCATAGCATTTGGAGGTTGGAGGCATTGTTATTTGGCTTGTGTCTATATTGTAGTATTATAAGCAGATTTCCTTTTGAAAATACCTGACTATCATCTCAGGGGAAAAAAAGAATAGTGGTCCCAGGACCCATCAGATTCAAAGAAGACCCTGTTAAATGATATTAAATGTATTAAATGAATGGAATTAGTTACAACGAAAAAAACTCCTGTGCCATCGATCTCAGTTCTATGTAGTGACAGTGTTGGCCACAAGAGGGCAGTGTTAAATGATTTATCCCTCACTTTGGCTGCACCCAGCTGTCTTAGAAAGTGCAGACTATGCGAAGATGATAATCAGTAATTTACTGCATGGGTGATGTGTAAACAAGTGTAACTTCTGAAGATGAGTAAGTCTATTCTAATTATTATAATATGTGTATTCAGTGTGTGTCTATCTGCCACCGTATGATCATTCTTTCTGATTTATTTCTGAGGGTGTGTTATACTACAGACGGCTAGAAACAGCAGGGCTACTGCGGACTGCAGATGTGGGATATCCACAGACCCTCGTCTTTCATCTGCAGGGCTGTAGCCTGGGGTTAGGATTAACTCTGAGGCAAAGAGGCTACAGCGACGGAGCCATTCCCCTTCAGTAGGGGGTGAAGAACAGCATGTAAGATGAAGAGGGAAAAGAGGAGTAGAAGGAGGAGAATGTGGAAGAACAGTCATGGGGAGACATAGCAGTGGGAGACTTTGATGGAAATGTCAGGCGAGTGGGAGGAGGAAGAAGAAAAAAGGATGAGGCTTGAGGTGAAGTGAGGGATTGTGGGAGTGAGTTCAGATAGAATGAAAACGCACAGGTGGAAAGGTGAAGGTGAGTTCAAGGTTTAGGCGGCTGCTTGACAGTTATTCAGTATTTCAAATAGTCTTTGGCATTTAAGCATTAAGCACTATTACTACAGGAACATTTCAGAGATATGAAATATTTTGTGAGTCTTAGTTATTGTTACAATTATGACCCCAAAACCCCTTGCCGTACATGCATGCATTGGAATTTATAAAATACTAGTACAGACTACAGCTAAATCTATGAAAAGAAAGAAAACTTCTGGTATTGATATGCATTTTTACATAAACACATAAAATAAATTAACTTTTTTGCTTTGATGCCGCAAATGTGGTTATTAATGAGGTTACTACAGTATAGTTCACATTTGAGTAATAAATGTATTATTCATAATATTCACAATATTCATTATTCAACTATAAACTTTAATCAGTACACTTCAATGAAAATTTAAAAGTATCTCTACCAGCATACATGCACATAAAATGAAGCCTACAAAAACATTTATGTGCATATTATGCTGATTTATTGTAATTAGATATTGGGCCTGACTAGATATCAGTCAGGTTTTAATACAGACCAGCAAACACACAAGCTAAGATAAAACTTAACTATGAGACATTTTGCTAACACTTGCAGTTCAGAGCATTTTGGGAAATCATTGCACCGCTGTGATTCATCTCATATCCATAGTCCATATGTGACTAAATTACCTCCTTTTATAGTTTATACAATTACTTACTGCCTGTGATTTCAAACAGCACTTTGTCGTTGAGGCCCAGTCTGAGTTCAGGCATCCCTGACAGGACCACTTTCAGCTTGATGCTGCCCACTATCTCACTGCGCAGGACGCTGCCATTGCCACTCACCTACAGAAAGAAGAGCAAAGCAGTAAATTAGATCATGGCAGCATCAATTATAGTTTAAGAATAGCATTGAGCTAAGAGTCAATTGAACCCATCTAAGGTGTGAGATTTCTTCATAACCTGAAAGTACATAATTTTTTTTGGGTAAAAACAAAATACAAAAGTAGAAAATTCTCCAAGTAAATAATGAAACTGTAAGTATAAATGGCAGAGGCTCTTACTAATAAATAAACCAATTATCACCAAGATCAACCAGTCAGCAGACAAACAGATTGATGGACGATTCACACTGACATAAATTTGTGCAAAACATGAAGAGGAAAGAAGATAAAACAAAGTCCCTGGTCACAGAAAAGGAAGTGGTTCATCATTGCTGAACAGCAATATCTCAGTTTCCGTTTGCACGATAAAACTTAAAACAGCACAGAGATGCTTTTTCTCTGCCTGCAGGACAAGGCAAGACAAGGCAAATTTATTAATATAGCACTATTCAAACACAAGGACAATTCAAAGTGCTTTACACTAACAAAATGCATTAAAACAGCATTTAAAAGACAATAAGAATAAAACAAAACATTTAAAAGACAATAAGAACAAAATAAAACAACATTTAAAAAAAAGAGTAAAATAGGATAAAGTAAAAAACGAAATAAGGTAAAATTAAATAAAATAATCTATGGTGTGTTTGCAGTGTGAAAATAGTTAATTGGCCCCAGATTCAGTTGCAGTGCAAAGCCTAATTAAAAGCAATGCTAAAAAGAAAAGTTTTAATCCTGGTTTTAAAAGAATTTACGGTTGGAGCAGAACTGAGATCCTCTGGAAGTTTGTTCCAGAGTTTGGAGCAGAGAAACTAAATGCTGCCTCACCGTGCTTTGTTCTGATCTAGGAACAGAAAGCTGATCAGAACCAGATGACCTGAGAGGTCTGGAGGGTTCATACGCAGCATCATGTCAGAGATATATTTTGGTCCTGAGCCATGCAGAGCTTTATTAACCAGTAACAATAAATCAATCCTGTGACACAGAGGTAGCCAGTGCAGGGATCTGACAGGGGAATACTTTCAGTTTGATAAAACTCTTACCACAAATGTGATTCATTTGAAAGTGGAAGTATCTCTCTTCTTTCTTGCGATAAAAAAACACATCATACTAATCACAAATGTACCAAACTGGCCAAATCACAGGAACTGCAAATGTGAGTCGTGTTTCTTTCGCTGCAGGACATTTTGAGCTTTAGCAATCAATGATTTGCATTTATGTTGTTTATATTGAAACTTGGGGTGTAAGAAGAGCTGCATAATGTAACAACACTTCAAAATGTAACATAGAATATTCCTCTTATTGGGAGTATAATATAATAACATCACGTTATCACATTTGTCAACAAGTAAGTGGTATAACAAATTCTGAAATTATTTTCTATTAAGCATTATATCACCAGCTACAAATGCTACAATCGCTGCAAGCAAAGGCTCAGCATTTCATATAATGTGATGTAATTATTTTTCCAGCAATTTATCATAATTTCAACCCATTCAAATGTACATTTTACTACATTTGAACAAGTTAATATACATCCACGAGTCATTAAACCATTAACTATACCACATCACATTAAGAGATGCACATGAAGAAAAATATTAACATCTATTTCAGTAGAAAATGTGTATTCTCATGTGACCTTCCTGTTTGTTCAGAGGGACTTGCTGAAAAAAAGGCAGCGTGTCCTACTTTGGGTAATTTACTAGCCAACCTTTCAAGTAAACTGTGTTTTCTCTCCCATATACAACAAAGAAACAGAAAAGCCATAAAAAGTCTAATAAAAGGTTATTATAGTAAAAGAAATGAGATGTTTTCCTTTGAAATTCAATTCAAGAAAAAGGGTAAACGAAGCAAAAAAATGTGTCAGAGCTTTAAGAAAGATAATTTATTTTAAAGAAACAATTTGTCAATCTATTCTAATCCTAACAACTTCAGAAAAATGATCAAATGTGGTTCAGAATTTGCAGTAAAATACAAATAATTCCAAACAGCAAAATGTCTGTTCATGTGGTGTCCATAAAAACTTCCGCCTGAAGCCGCACAAGCTTTCAACTTACATCACCAACACGTGTAAGTTATGGATACAATGGGTCAAAGATGATGGATGTCATATATAACAATCTACTGGGATATCAAACTGTCCGTGACTCTGTGATCCCATTTTTACTTTCTGGGAATAAATTGTAATTTTGACACAGTAAAAACGATCCTCACCAGCAGGTTAACCGACTCAATGACGTCCATGAAAACTTCATTCTTCCTGTACTTGATGCCCTCTGACCGCCATGACACAGCGTTGGTGACAGTGGCAGGAGGCCGAGGAGCCCCGACCTCTAATTTATGGCCCTGCTGGGTGATGTACCTGAAAAAAAAAAAAAATGAAACAAAAGAGAAATGAATTCATCTTGTAATCCTGCTGAGTAGAACAAAGAACAGTTTTACCAATGAAACATATAAATCTTCAGCCTTGTTTCAAAGTAATTGAGGTTTTGGTCTTCTAAAGATACCAGCAGACAGGAGATATATCATTTTAGTCTCATTAACAAAATAAGAATTCTAATTTAAGAAACATATACCAAAGGACTTGCTGATTTAAGTCTCTCATATTAAAGTTCACTTGCTTCTTTATTTCAACCTGATTGAAGTTGAACATCTTTGAGTTATTTTTACTGCTGGTTTGACCAAATAAGCAATTATAAGATATCACTTTAGGGTCTGGTACTTTTTGATGAACAATTGCCATGATTTTTTTTTTTTTTTTTATTTTTATAAACATATTTTTAAAGTCATTTTTTATATTTTATAGACTGATTACTATGATAATCAAAATATTTTTTTCCTAAATATCCTGTATAAGCCATGTACTCATGTTTTGCCATCAGTGTAGCAGATAAAAATCTTTTAATGGTTCTTTATCTTCTGGTTCATCCAGTGTGCAGTTTGTTGCCTCTTGGTGTGCAAAGTGGAAAGCTGGTTGTTGTAACAATCATGGTGTCTGTATCCAGGGAGATTAATGTCATGAGAATAGCATGGAGCTGTACAAACAACATGTGACCAAGCATGTTTTTACCCAAACACCTGCCCCTCCATCACGTTTATTTCTAATTAGCCTGGTTTCCACTACAGACCTGCCTCCTTGTCATCAATTTCTCCTGGAATACAGTGACTAAAACAGTTGCTATAAAAATTGGGTTTAACCATTCCTCATATTTAGCTGAATTTTACTTTACTTTTAATTTAGTTTTATAGTTTAACTAATGTCGGTTTGGTAGTTTATCGATTTTGCATTTACATACTATTTACTCTTTTACCTTTGTAAGTTTTGTGATTTGTAGGTTTTTACCATTTTGGGAAGAAGCAGTTACAAAGCAGGTATTTTGTAATGCTATTACACTACAAATTTATATGTTTTTCATTCTGTGCTCAGAAAAACAGCCAAAATAAATTTTTATATTGAACATGAAAAAAAAAAAAAAAAAAAANAAAAACTATAAACAATGTGCACTTTTTCATTTTTAGCATTACAAAACAAACAAAAAAAAAATCACAAGATACAGTTTAGGTACAAACAGACATTTTATAAAAGACATTTTATATTTGAGATCATTTGTCCTTGTTGAATATTTGATTGAACACTGAATGTTGAATATTTGGAGCGCTGTATAGTCATATTTGATGTTCTGTGGAACTCTGCACCTACATGATCATAATCTGAAGCAGTCCATTTCATTTAACTGTCAGAAAGTTGAGGTGCAAGATTTCTTATCTAATGGCAACAATAAAAAGTGTCAACATAAACACATCTTAGATTGATTGATGGATTGAGGCAAATGTTTTCCCTGGTTTTCTGTCCCAGTTCCTCCCATCTTGAGGGAGGGTCTCTGACATACAGTAGAATGAAAGTGCTTACAGATGAAAGGTGGTGACAAGCGGGCTTCAGGTTGATGATGGGTTGTTGTTGTTGAGCTGTTTGTTGTGTTTTGCCCTGATTCTCCTCAGAAATGCTAATGAAAGGATCTGAGAGTGCAGCTGGCAGCAAACTGACAGATTAGCATAAGTATAGCAATCAAAATAAACACACACCCACATAAAGGCTCACAGTGTATGAACGTGTACTCACGTGTACATGCATTCTCACAAATTCACTTGTAATCTTTCACTTGTAATCTTTCACTCACAGAGAGAGAGAGAGAGAGAGAGAGAGAGAGAGAGAGAGAGAGACATTCATCTCACAGGGTAGGAACTATAATGTTGAAATGTAAGAGACAGAGGCCATTTTTGTGGTGTTTGGTTGGGCATTAAAAGGGCAGAGACTGGGACTGCTCGCAGACAGAAAAATACACAGGGAACAGGGTGTGTATGTGTGCGCGCACACAGAAGAGAGAAATGTCTCTTGTCTCCTTAGAGAAGACTTGGAAAAGAGAAGAGCAGGGCTTTTCTGTCTGAGGGTCTTGAGTGTATCCAGTTGACAGTGGCATTATGTATGAGTGCCAACAGGAGCCTGGCAATTTTCAGCCCTATTCAGACCCCCAAACCATAAACACACACATGCATGCACGCACGCACACACACACAGAGACCATTTTAGAAAAAACAAAATAAACAATATTTCATGTCAATTCAAATATTTCAAATATAAAGTACAACATTAATAAGTAAATGGAGCCCATGTGACCTCTGTACGCTACAAAGAGAATGTTAAACTTTTTCCTGTGAACAAATTCTTCTCCTAGGAGCCAAGAGGGAGAAAAACAACCCTCTGCACACCTCTGAGCACAAACACTTGTGAAAGCCAAGAACAGTAGTTGTAGCGGTTTGACTGAATAAAGGTTCACCACTCATTGCAGCTTTAGTACTTCGATGAATGGAAAACAGCAAATGCAACAGAGGCCAGTGGCACTTCAAGCAGTGTCATTGTGTGCTCATATTCAAATGCAAAACAGATTATTAGAAACATAAGCCAGCTTTATAAGATAAGATATATACAGGGATCATGTGTGATTCTAGGCTTTTTGACAGGTGGTGCAATGTTAAAACAGTCTTGTTTCACAATTATACAACATCACACGATGGAAGAAATTCATAAAAGCCATGGTAACTAGATGCTAAATAAGCACTATAATAACTGAGGCTCATTCATAAAGCTTCCCTTACATTAATCAGCACATCACTGTTACGAATACGATGTTGTAAGGGGTGTCACAGGTAAAATCCAGCATGTTAATGATTCGCTACATATTTAAGAGCGATGTTTTATACTGTTTTATCTGCTGTTGAAGCAAAACTGGCATGTAGAATTAACAAAAAGAATCCTAAATTCTGCTTTCGAGCACCACAATTTATGACACTAAGATAAGAGAGATAAGAGATGCAGACACTAGGAAAAGTCCCAGTGCACAGGGGTCGTGAGTGGTGTGTGTCAAAGAGACAGAGCGCAGTGACTGAGGCTTGGGGAAGAGACGAATATGAACTTAAATCTGTATATCAGATCAAAACTCACCATGTACATAAACTAGTTAATCAACCCAGTGGGTTTATCTATCAAATTTATTACACACAAACACATTTACCACCTGACTGAAAGTGTGACAATGTTGTGTTGTCTTTTTGGTTTTTTTTGTTTTGTTTTTAAATGAGTAGCAGGAAATACTATATTAATGCCTCTTTCAAGGTTAATGCTAAAAGTAGCAGGTAACAGGTGCTTATGAATGAGGGAACGTGATTACGTGATCATATTTGCCCCTACCAACATATTAAATCTGGCACTGTGTTTTATGAATTATTCCCATTATATGTGAGTGTGTACAGTATGTAGATGCAAAACTACTACAGTAAAAATATCCAGTATTTGACTGAGCATTGGACAAACTCAACCAAAAAATTAGCACCAGTAAGAGCATTTTGCAATAGCAGATAAACATCAAAACATGCACTGCTGGTGGCATCATTATTCTAGCTGAAGAACAGTACATGTGCTACTTGGGGCAATTAGTCATAAAAGGCAACATTTTTTCCAGGTTACATCAAAATCTGAACCGAACATAGTATGACCTTTCAAAGTCTGAAACTTTGACCTTTATTATTGTTTACACTGTCATCAGGCTGATCTGTGTTTTCTTTCCAGGATACGGCACCAATTTTCATCAATATTAGCCAGTTTTATCAGCTAAGATATAAAGTCTGATGCACAGACGTACAGATGTGCAATCCTTACTAAGTTTTACCGCATGGTGGATTATTGTTGTTAATCTAATAGTTTTCTTACTCTTGTAGGATCTTGCTGTCAGTCGTCTGAGGGAAACCAAAATCCATCACTTCATCCATCAGCTCATACACAGTCACAAAGTTGTCACGAATACTCTCCTCCTCAAGCTCCTTAAAGTACTCCTTAAATACCTAAACACACACAGACACAGACATGTATTTTTATGGCCAGTTTGAGCCATATGACAAATTTTTCTCCCTATAACCAAAAACAAGGAATTGGACAAGCATCTCAAAAAGCACACACCTCTACTATTTTATAAAGGAAGGAGTACACCAGAGCAGCATTTGCATTCTTCTTGGTCATCGCCACCACTGAAAATGGACTGTTAAGGGATAATCATACATCTAAGTGACACGCAGAGAAGCTGAGCAGAAAAAACATGTAGATTGGTCTGAATAAAACATTTACAAGATGAGGACGTGGTAAAACTACTTAGATGTCTGAGTGTATATGACACAAACGCAATGGAATAAAATGGTACTATAATAGCTCACACTTGTATGCAATTGAGAACATGGCCACAGGGAGGTAGAACATGCCTGTTGTCTACTGAACTGGGAATAACACCAACTCGCAACCCCAACAGTGTGATGAATTAGTAATGTAAAAGGAAGTCTGACTGCACAATTTCCAAAGGAAAAAAGTGATACACGGTGCAGAACACATCATAGTGAATCTGTGTTCAATTTTCAACTGGCTGTGATGCTCATGAAGGGATGTAAAGCTACACAGAGCTGGATACAGTTCAAATTGAAATCTGCTCATATATATGTGTGTGTGTGTGTGTGTGTGTGTGTGTATATATATATATATATATAGATATCCCCACTTGTCTGCAGATTATAAATACTGTACCTCTAAGAGATCAAAGCTGTGACTTTAAAATAGAAAGTAGGAATGCAAAGGCAGTGAAAAAGCACAACAATATTCTTTTCATTAGGGAATTCATATATATGAAACCCACATTCCAGCCAGATAAGTAACAATAACTGTCATTCATCCTGATGCCCTCTCTTTAGCTGAAAAGTAGAGAGGCTGCATAAATTTATTCACATTCCCATATAAATCCTTGTCTGCTTTCTGTTGACAGCTTTCATAAGAGAGCAGCGATTCCATCTATAAACCACATCGTGAAAGCCTTTACATCATCTCTTTTAGTGTGGTGAACTCAAATTCATAAAATAACACCTTCCTTTCAGCAGACAGTGCAAAGCACGGTACTTAGACATGAATTTATTTTGGGATACAGTAGAGGTTGCTGTGTTTGATCCATAGGAAGTGGCTGGAGCCATGGATGACCAGTGGCGTCATCTCGGCATCCTCTTCTCTCTTCATCAGCATGGGCATGAAGTGGTCAATCTCATTCATGTCCATGTTCCCCATGTAGTTCCGGCAGATCAGAACCTGGATACATAAAACACAGAACAAAATTCAAACTTATAGAGATGGTCAGTCATTAAATATTTATGATATTAGGCTAAAAACCCAAAGTTCATGGTAAGACCCCAGTTTACCATCCAGGAAATGTATAAACTATTTCCAACTTAATCCTCTACTGTGTGGATGTTATTCAGTGACAGTAAGTAATGCTCAATCACACAGAATCTTTCTAAAGTGCTTCAGCAGTCAATAAAATCAGAGTAAACAGACAGGATACACAAAAAATTCAAACAAGTCTTATTTAGACAAGTTAGAAACGCAGTCTTGAAAGAATGCTAACTTCTTTACTTTATCAGGTTTAAAAGAGAGGTACAGAGGAGTATCATCTGCAAAACAACAGCAGGAAATCCATCCAAACTATTAATGATCTCTCCAAGAGAAAGGATGTAAATGCAGAACAATACTGGACCAAGAACTGATCCCTGAGGGACACCACAGGAAAGAGCCTTCGCAACAAAACACAACATTCTGTCACAGACGTTGCCACAATTTTGACACCTGAGAAATTTTAAATCTACTCACAACTTGGTTAACAGAAGCCAGATAATTAAGATTCACTAATTTAGAACTAATTTCTCACAACTAATTTAGTTCTGAGAAACTACAACACCTTTTCATTTTAACAGAAACACACATGATATGACATGAGTCAGCACAGGGCCTCACCAGTCTGGATACAAGAGAAGTGAAGAAAGAGATCAAAGCTCCTACGCATGAGAGATCTCAATCACGCACACGCACATGCACGCACACACACACACACAGAGAGCTTCAACCTTTTTAATAGAGGAGTCTGTGTTGCACAGGGGTCACACAGGAGCAGATACAACAAAAGCAGGAGGAAATCAGAAATAAAAAGGAAATTCCAGGGAAGTAAAGTAATCTAGCAGAGAAAAAGGATATGAACAGGCCACTGCTCAGCTTGTGAGGAGAGAAGAAACCACAGAGCCAAAAAGCCCAAAGGTCACTGGAGACAATAAATGAGGCACAGACAATGCCTTGTATTTAAAAAAAAAAAAAAAAAAAAAAAAGAAGTTGCAATGCCGAAAGGTCTGGATTTAAATAAACCATAATGGAGGTTTTGCATGTCTGAGCCCAATAAATACTACCTGCATACTCATTTAAATGGATTCAATACAATTCATACCAAAACAAGTTCCAGGATTTTGCAAATTAATTTGATAATACAGTTTTATAAAGGGAAATAAACAGACACAATTAAATTTAATGACAGCTCTGAAAAGGAAAATTGGAGCAGGAAATTTTTAAAATTTTCATTTTGATTTAATAATTACTGTTCCATTTACTTTTCCATTTGCTCAATCTATTATCATTTCCATATTAATCTAGGGCTTCTGTGGGATTTTAAAAGTCTCTTGACTATCACCTGAAGTCACTTGCAGTACATGCCAACATTTTCAGCATGGCAGACTGATGATTAATGATGAATAAAATGATTAATTTCTCCAATAAAAAATTAATTGTAAACCAGCTCACATATTATTATTATCTACCAATATTGCAGCTGTTCCCGCAGACTTAATCAAACACATTTATAATAACAAGTCATGACAAGTATGTCATCACACAATTCCCCATTCTGTTTGTCTAATTCCCCATTGTCCTTAAACTGGTTTGTACTGGCCTTTCCTTTGTGATTTTGTGTTTTTGAGTCATTTTCAGTCTGCTAACTTTACAGCTGATGCATGGAAGACAGAAATGCCAAGAAATGTCCATCTTGCAGGTTGATAATACGAACACTATGAGGCTACAAGCGGTGATAATAAAGACCAAGCTACAATCACTGACATATTTTTAAATAGGTGATGTTTTACCTTTAACAGCAAATATGTCATTTTTGTGTCACATTAGATCAAATGTGTGTCAGTTAGATTCTGATATTAAAAGAAAGCATCAGAAAGGACGGTATATCCAGCAGAGGAAGAACACATCAAACAGAACACCTTCAAACAAAAAGTTAGCATATTTTATGGCCTGAAGCAGAAAGCAGCTAGTAATAATACAGGTCTCATTTAATTCTAC
Organism: Lucifuga dentata; assembly: GCA_014773175.1. Lineage (NCBI taxonomy): Eukaryota > Metazoa > Chordata > Actinopteri > Ophidiiformes > Bythitidae > Lucifuga > Lucifuga dentata. The sequence continues at coordinate 52,051 of VXCM01002081.1, forward strand.
TGTGCATGTCTTAACCTGTTCAAAAGGGAAAAACTATACTAACTGATGAAAACAGGTCATACTTTTAACAAAAGGTTAAGTCATTGTCATTAAGCTGTGTAGCCACACTGCAGCTCTCCATCAGAGGTGGGCAAGAAAGCCTTAAAATAATATCATGATATACTCAAGATACGTATTTCTGGGATAATATTCAAGATAACGTGAACAACGCAATACTGAACAATGTTGTATTAATGACTGCAGAATTATACAATACTGCAAAATGTAACGAGTAAAAAAATTAATTAAGTGTAAAAGTAGGCAAAGTAGCATGTTTCCGTTTAGTAAGAGTATAAATAACTAAATCCTGTAATTTTTAGGTTGTAAATTACTCCAATTGACTTAAACTGCTAGTCTTCAGTAGTGCATAAAACATAAATAGTATCAAAATAAAATTACTGATATCAATTTAAGAGCTGATCTTTATGATATTCCCTCATCTAGTGCTAAATAGTCTAAAAAGTCACTGCTTCACTCATTTCATCCCACCATTTGTTTTTTCCATCACAGCTAGCTAATGCTACAGCTACGTTCAGCTGAGTCAATGTGCCTTGTCTGCTTGTTTTGGGTTGCAAATCTGCCTGGCTCACCTCTCGTGACTTGCGACTTTTGTTTTGGTATTCATCCGTGTGTTTCTGCCTCTGGTGGTGAAGCAAATTTGTTGTTTTCCCAACTTTGGCTGTTAGCCAGTTAGCCTTGTAGCTGAATCATTTCCACACAACAGAGGTAGTTTCCCATTTAGGAACTAAAAAGTTCAAGTGCTGACCCACTACTTTCAGGCATACTTGTTTTGTTACTTCTTGCTTCGCATAATGCAAAAATTCATCAAGAGTTCATCATGCTGCATTATCATGTATTATCAAGATATGACACTTTTTTAATTTATAAAATGATAATACCAGTATAAAAAAAATGATACTGGTATTATCATGAAGGATATGAAATTGCATGCACAGGAACAATCAGCATTACAAACTTTAAAATCTTAAACATCAGTGTTATGTCAGAAAAAAATTATGGGCAAGCTGGAATAGAAAGATATCGAATAAACTTACATTTATATAACTGGCAATTAATTACATAAGAGGCATCTGCAAATGGAAAATTATGGTAAATTATCTATTTAACAGCCCTGTGATAGACTGGCAATCTGTCCAGGGAGTACCCCGCCTCTCGCCCAATGACCGTTGGGATAGGCTCCAGTCCCCCTGCCCTCCCCCCAATGACCCCTAACAGGACAAACGGGTACAGAAAATGGATGGATGGATGGATGGATGGATCTACTTAACATTTTCTTCTACAGAATAGAGCCATTTCTGAGTGTGGTGACCCACTGTTGAATAAATCTGAAGGAATCACTGCCCTTGTTGCTTAATTTAAAAAAAAAAAAAAAAAAATTTAAATCAAAAAAAACAAAACAAAACAAACAACAATAGCAATTCAATGTTTACTGTTCATACAATCCATGGCCTTTAAAATCATTCCAGGCATTTAGGAAAAGGTTTTAGGGGAAGTTTGACAGTGGGACACAGAAACTGTTTACAATGTGTGAAATCAATAGCAACCAATTGCTGCTGACCTCTAAAGGCAAATAACAAAAGCAGAACCCTCACTGGAAAACAAACAGGAACACATGTAGAAGTATCTGTTGAGCTAATCTTTCTATCACATGAGTGTATTATAATAACAATACAAATGTAACTACCTTAATCCAACGTCACCCTGAGGAAAATAGAATCAGGTCATATTTGCGCTTTCTGAGCTGTGAGAAACTTTTAGTTTTAGTGTACTTGTAAATAGTGATCCATTTTATAAAAAATGACTTAGTCCATCACTTGTAAACATTTATCATTATACACACTAACAGTGTTCCTTTATTTAAACAGCTAGCAGTTGTAGCTGATACTTGAATGTCTCCATTCAAAGAAAAAGAATGGAACGCTGCACTGTTGAGAAGAACTGCTGCTGTGTCTCCAGTCTCTCCACATTTTCAATATTACATGACAACCCAAACTTTCCTGGACGTGATCACATAGTAAAGGACCATATCAGTGCTGTTGCATGTTTGAGCACAATATATACAACCCACATATATATTAAGTTACTGACAACCATTTCCCAAAACATGTTACTCGAGCAGTCAGTATTAGAATTGTTTTTCCTACCTTCCAGACTGTCACTGGTTTCAGTTCATTCTGTTACTCTATTAAAATCAACTTGAAAAGAGTATGAAACGTATTTGATGTAGGTAATCCACCACAATGAACACAATGTCTATTAAATATTTTTGTCAAACTAACTTTATTTAGATTTATTCAAACTGACTTCAATCTGCAATATTTGTGTGTTTGCAGGTTTGTTCCTAATGTATATATCGGAGACGCTGACCTGTCCACCTATGCATTCTGTGTCCTTATATGTTCATCTATGGAGGTCATATGGAATTTTTTACCTCGTCTTGCATTTTAATCCAGCAAATTTTAAAGCAAAAGTCAGACGTGAATGCTTCCTTTTTCTGTGTCTAGAAAGGAAGACAGTGGACCCGCCTGATCGGCCCAGAGAGGATGAGGGCTGAAAGAGAATAACTACTGACGTGCCCAGAGGCACAGAGAGAGAGAGAGAGAGAGAGAGAGACAGAGAGAGATTGGGAGGGAGGGAGAGAGAGAGAGAGAAAGAGAAAGAGAGAGAGAGAGAGAGAGAGAGAGAACCTTTAATCAGCACAATCAGACATCCAGGCTATGAGGGACTGAGCCATTTCTCTCATGGGTATTATGAAAGCTATAGGACTTCTTCAGATATTCTTTCCTATTTTTCAACCTCAGATAAATTAACCCTGAGAGGTTTAGACGTTGTACCTAACACAGAATTTTTATACATTAAGTATTTAATGCCTTATTGCTAAACATAATTTCATATACACTGTAAGGAATGTGTCAAGATTTAAATTTGTAATATATCCCAAACTGAAAAGTGATCTTAGCCTCTCAAAATGCATTCTGAGTGGATGCCAACTCCATTCACAAGCACATTTTTTTGACAATATTTTGAAAATTTTCAACATATTTGTAATAAGATTAACAGTCCATGAGCTAAGACATGATTTCAATGGGGAACAAATTATGGCTGTAATTTCTAAAGCAGTAAAATGTGAAACAAGACACTTTTCCGGTTAAAAAGCTGCATCGCTGCACAGAAACAAACCCTATTTGGACTGAACATTAGTGAAACGAGTTTAGCAAGTTCAGCCTCTCTTCCTGCGTGCTTTATTTCTGACACACCGCACAATATCCTGCTTTTGTCAACATGTGGGCTTACTTGTCATATGTCAACGCCAATAAAAATTTAAATGTTCATATATTTCCTGACATTCCTGCACTTTGCATTAGCTAGGCTAGTCGTTTCTTATAGCAGGTGCTCTCAATATATCCTCAGAACTTCCCCCACAAGTCGCAACAAACTCACCTTTCCCTTCAGGTCGAGGATGAATAACGCTGACGCCGACATGTCGGTGAACGAAAAATCCTCGAGTACAAGAACTAGACTAGATACTACGTGGGTTTCCTGTCAAATGTGGGTCACTTATACGAAATAAGAGTTACTCCCATCATCTCTCTTCCTCCTCTCCTCCTCCACCTTCTCCGGCGTTACGTTTCCCTGCAGCTCGCTGCTTTTCCGGACCGAGTGTTAAGCTAGCAGCAATGATGCTAATATGACTTCCGGGAGCATTTAAATACCGAATTACGTTAATTTGCCGTAGAAAAAGTCAGTTTAAAAGCTTTCAGAGCAAACAAGCACGATAAATAAACTGATAAAATGGTCAAACAAGCAAAGGAGTTCAAACAAATACAAAAAGGTAAGGCACAAAAGGTGAAAACAGAAAACAAACAAAAAGGTTTTATGAAAATTATTATTTCATTGTGTTTTTTCCTACAGGCGGAAGCTGTGGCGGCCCTGCCCGTCGGTGTCTTCGGCAAGTGAACGTATTTAAATTGTAACTGTATATGGATTTCTTTAACAGTGGACTACACATTGCCTTATACAAAGCTGAAAAGACAGGAGCAGCAGTGTGAAATGCATATACATAAAAGAAAATGGCGAAAATATGTTAATTGGGCTATTAGGTGTTATTATAGGCAGAGATTGAAGACACAACAGCGCCACCATGGCCACGCACATGGAGTCTGAGCTCTCTTTGGGATGCTCACTCTGGCCAGATGCTCTGAATGTTGAATGGAAGCATGGTTGTGGAATTAGATCTTCAAAATATTGCCCAGATTCATAGCGCATGGGCATCGCCATGCGCAAATATCGTTCACCACTTTTGCTCATTCATAAACAAACTCCTGTTACAGACATATTTAACCTTTTGCCTTGAAAGAGGCGTTACTGTGGTGTTTCCTTATTTATATGTCAAGGTAGCTATTCATGAAACAAGCTGACAGGCAAAAATTAAGCCCTGCTTTAGTCCAGTGGTAAATTTCAGCGTAATCTGGGCGACGTTTTAAAATTCAGCTTATTTGCCTCACATGTGTTAGTGATGAATAACTTTGATAGATAAACTCACTCAGCTGATCAGTCAGTTTTTAAATGGTGGGTTTTGATCTGATCTTACACGTTCATTCACTTCACCTGTTGCGAGGCGGACGTCTGTCCTCAAACGCCCCNCACACACACACACACACACACACACACAGTTTAAGAATATGCCTGAATATCATGAGAAGTTTTATGAATGACCCTAAATTATCACGGCGCACATTAAGGCAACACACTCCTTATCGGCGTTTTTTTTTTTTTAATGAATCTGGGTCTGTATGTGTTGTGTCAGGATGATGACCACGTCTTTGGCCATCTAGTGCATGTCCCCAATAATTGACAGTGGCAAAGTTGCTACTTGTATTTTGAAGGTCAAATCGCCATTTTTCCGGTATCTGTCTTTACTTGACAAAGCGGCAGTTTCAGGCTGACCTGTCAGATAGCTTTCATCAAGTTGATGGCCTCACAGGAATCTAAACGCTCCAGGCTCTTTTTTGAGACCCACTGTCAAGCCTAATTATTGTGGTTATCAGTCAGTGATGTATCCCAACAAAGCAAACGACATAAGCCTATTTAAATATAAAAATAAAAAGTTAATTCGACTTGAGCAGACAGAGTGTTTGTGTTCCAACTCGATTTTTTTAATTGTGATCACACTTTTTAATTTAATCTTTTTTTTTTGTTTTGTTTTTTTTACAGTGAGTTGATAATAAGAAAGGGATGATTGATAATTTCTGAACCAAGCACAGAAAGATCTAAGAGGTGTAGCGGTTATTCTCAACACAATCTTGTACCAACTTGACACACTTCTGCCAACAATTCTTGTGGGAGGTTTTATCCCAGATTCATTAAAAGTAATTTTCTTACCTTCCCCAAATAATCCACATCTGATATAAGGTTTAATTGGAGGCAAAAGGAGTCCTTTATCATCATCATATTTAGGACGACACGAAGGTCTGAGGGGGTATTTCGGTGAGCAACAGCCAGCTTTTTGTCTATTTTATCTTGTACAATTAATGGATACATATGAATCTATAAGAT
>VXCM01002081.1:62666-119289 GCA_014773175.1 Lucifuga dentata
TCATACTGGTTGTTTTCCATCGTGGCTTCAAGGATTCATAATGCACCTTGACTCGTTTATAGTCTGAGTGTCGACGAAACCTCTTGTTGTTCCAAATGCAAATTTTTTGGAACTCTTCCATGGAGAATCATTATGTACAGCATGTTGCAAATGAGTTTTATATTTGCATATTTGCCAGCTATTGCACAGGACAAAGAGCTGACTCATTATATTTACAGTTTAGGTGTGAAGATGACATGATCCCTCTCTTTTTTCACTCAGTTTTTCCTAGATTATATGCTATCTATGACCTGCTAGGAGCTGTATTTACTTGCTAGCATAAGACATTCATGCTCCTCATCTCCTGGTTTTAACAGACATACTTACTATCTTTTTTTTTTTTTTTTTTTTTTTTTGATGTAGATCATTTGCCAGAGATTTTATGATGCTGTGGTAGGTGTATGTAACAGATTTGTCCATATCTTAATAGTTGTTTGGAGGTTTTCTAAACAATCTAAGTATTACTCTCAGTAACGAGAAGGTACTGGAAGTTAACTTTAACTTTCACGGCTAAAGGGAAGAGCTCCCTATTCTGCTTCATATTCAGCTGGTTTTTGGTAATAAGAATAATATTGTCCAATTTTAATTATTTTCTTGCATTATTAATTGGACAAAAAAGGAGGAGGCTAACAAGCTAAACAAGTACTTATGCTGATTTGAGTGATTGTTTCTCATCAATTATTAGAGTCTTGCGGCAGGATGTGGGAGTGTCATACAAAAGAAAATTAAGTGTGTTAATTTGCCCGCAAAATTTCAACAACAAAACAAACATATCTCTCTCTCTCTCTCTCTCTCTCTCTCTCTCTCTCTCTCTCTCTCTCTCCTGGCTCTAGCATGATTTTCACACAGAGAGGGGTCCATTAGGCCTCCTCCTCTTCGTCTTCTTCTGCTATTCTGTTCAGCACTGTTGGCTGTAAACACAGCAGCAGGGTTGCCTTTATCTCTTCCTGTCCTGTCCTCACACCGACAAAACACAACATATACACACCAGACAGCAAAGGAGCAGGAGGTACAGGATAGGAGCCTGGGAGCAATAATACATTTATGTTTGCCCTAATGCTGAGCATTCATAAGTGCCTATTTATTGGCTTTGTTAAGTTTGTCAGTGTAATTAGACATGCATGTGTCAGCACATATTAAATCTTTATTTGGATACTGGCTCTAAATCAAGTTGTCTGTCTTTTTGAGTTCTTTTATTTCAGTGCTACAAATTTTTCAGTTGAGTTACTATTGAAGGCCGGAGGGTAAGGAATATTCTTTTGGTTATCAAACTGAATAAAACATTGCAATTATAATTCTATTCATAGATGATGATCGTGCGCCCCTTTGAACAGATAAATGAATTCTAAGCATTTGTTAGAAATTAGATGAGAATGTTTGCACTACTACCATCATAGGATCTTGATCTGGATTTTGATCCTAATTACCTCCAAAATTTAATCACTTCTTCCTCTTAAAATTATCTATTTGTCCCCCAATTTTCATCCAAATCCATCCACAATTTATCAAGATATCCTGCTAACAAACAATAGAAAAATGCTGGACTAAAGCTCTTTGTGGGAGCTAATAACTGCTTATTACATCTGCCAAGGAGGTTAGTGTTTCACCTGAGTTCATTGTTTGTTTGATTTTTAACAAGATTAATCCAAAAGACTGGACCTGATTTTGTTCTACCCATTAAATTTTGGTCCTTATCTGGATCCAGGGGCAGATCCAGGATTTTTAAAATTCTTCTTTCTTAACATAGTTAGATAGGACATTTTTGATATTCTGTCAGTTTCTTCAAAAGTAATACACCGATCTCAATGAAGAAGAAAAACTGGACATACTGTATTTATCCATGATACACTGTTGATACATGCAATTTGGTCAGGAAAATGCACAGTATTTCACATATTTACTCGGGCTGGGAAAATGAATGCGTTAATGTTTGCAATTAATGCGGATAGTTTAACGCGTTAAAAAATGTAGCTATTAACGCTTCCGTTTTTCACTTCCTGAGGCTATGCTAAAATTCTACTTTAAAAAGTTACCGGATGGCTCTTGTTGAAACCACATAAACTCAGTCGCTCACCAGTGTGTCCTTTTAACTGAGATGTGGCTTTATTAATCAAAAACATTAAAAAAAAAAAAAAAAAAANAAAAAAAAAAAAAAAAAAGAACTTCACAGCCTTTTAGTCTTTTCAAAATAAGACAAACGTCCCCTTGAAAAGTCATATTTTCAGAATAAGATGATTTTCCTTACAACAAATACATGTCAACTTTGACCTCAATTCCTTTGCATTGATTCTACATTAATTTGGTGATTCTATGTATAATGATTACAAGTTTACAAGTCACAAATCACAGAAAACTGTCTGATTACTTAGTTAATTTTTTAAATTGATTCACAGCCCTTTTTTAATCAATTCACAGCCCTAATAATTACATATCAGATTCCCCAGAAAGGACACAAAGAATGATAATTGTTCTTTTGTACTAGATTTTTTACTCTCTCTCTCTCTCTCTAGACTAATATAATGCTCACACATCATGTACAGTTGCAAAGCTGTCCTTTAGCTGACCATCACAAAACAAGCAACAGAGCACTGTGCAAGCCTCCCTCCTTCCTTCTTATCTCACTGCCAAGTTATGTATTTTTGTCATTGCTTTGTATTTTGTGAGGGAGCTAACCTGTGCCATTGTCAAGCATAATTGCACATGGTATGATTAGAGTAGTGAGATAAACATCTGGTTGATAAATGTGTTTAATACTCACATGAGTAACCTCAAAGTGTCTGTAACAAGTTCATTTTACCAAAGTGCATCCCTGAATAATGATTAATGTAAAGTATTGTCATTCCCCTCTCTAAAGGGGATTTGAAACAAGGTCATTAAAGCTAAATCTAAGCTGCTTTAAGAGACGTGTCATCAAATGTCATGTTTGCCTTTTGCCTTTCAGCCTTGTAATAATGGCAGTGTCAACACAGAGGCCGTAAACACACAAAGAGCAAAGAGCCAGCCTTAGTAACAGCTAATAAGAACACAAATTATACAACTCAGCCTCTAATGTTTATATTCAATATTCAATTTTTAAATTACCTGCTCTTGTTGCGAAATGCCTGAATCTCATTATATGTTCTTTAGAGAGAGAAGCAGGAAGATTATTTACATAAGTACTGTGACGTTGGAAGCAGGTTAATGGAGGGTGTCAAAGGTGCGGAAATATTTCAGGTGAAAACAGAGAACAGCCACCATCAACACATGGGTCAGTAAAACGTCATTGGCAGAGAGATGCATCAGCGACAAGACTGGCCAAGACACAGTCAACTGCTATTTGTTTTATAGCAAATAAGTTTAAGGTTACACCTTACGGATCACCGTGGGGAAGTTCATCCTCTGTTTGACTCATTCTAACTACTAGGAGCAATAAAAGCCATATGCTGCACCCAGGGAAGAACTACAGGTCTACAGCTTAGTGCCTTGGCCAAGGGCAATGACAGGAGCATTAATCCTACACGTATGATTATTATTGTTACACTTTTGTCACAATTTTGGGTGAATTTGACTATGGGGCAGTTGGAAAGTTCACAGTTTGGTAATGTTCCTTTCTAGTGTATTTGACTCAAAAAGGCCTTGAGCTGCAAAGAATTAAGAGATATGATTATATCTTTAATAGCTGAGAGCTACATCCATGCTTACACATAATTCAACCATACAGAATTAACTGGAAATGCCTCCTGCAGTCTGTCCTCTGATTATCACTTTCTCACATTTTGACAACTTACTATGATCTGGCAGTTATTGCATTATCAGTTGCCAAAGGTCTGCAAGGTAAGTTCTCGCCCGGAGGACTTTAAGTTTCTTTCCAAACAAGCAAATACAGATATGATCTTACATTGCTCAAAACAGACTGAATATGAGACTGATAACGCACTTTTTTTTTTTTGTTTTTTGAAGAGCAGCTGTTTATTTCTTGTCTTACCTGGTCGCCTCTCTGTTTAGGTCCCTTTAGATTCCACCTGTTCACCTGCTGTCTGTCAGAGCTCACGTTTCACAGCAGCATTAACTGGAATTGTTGTTCTTTGCCTGTAAAATGGAGAAATGTTGTGCAAAGGTTGAAAGAGGTGTTCTCTGCAGTTGTTTCCAGAAGGACAAGTTAATGAGTAACTTTGTAACTAAGGTGTGCTCCCTCCCGCCTACTATTTCTGCTCTCTGACCAATGGCAGCTCAGACCTGCAGAGCCAATACAGAGTCATGAGTGTCAAACAAGGAAGAGGTTGAAGTAAAATATCATTTATGGGTAACATGTCATATTTTGCAGTATAACAAGAATAATGTCAAACTTACTCATTTTGTAAACATATATTGCATTAGTGTAGACGCAGATCAAGTGTGTGATCAGCTAACCATATCTGATGTGTGTTTACCTATTTTAACTGCCTCCTGCAATTGCTGTGTGTGTGTCTAAGACATGCTGTTTAATTTAGTTGGTGTCCCCATCAGGCACCACGCCTCACTGTGTCAACGAGTCCTTCTCTCAAACCCTTTTCAGATGACGAGAGAGAGGAAAACAGACAACATACAATGTGCGGCAACAAGAGGTTTTGTTTACTTAAGACGTCCAGCCTGAGGGGAGAGAACAGACTCCTGGTGGCTCTGAAAGGAAAAGCGAGGTGACCCTGAAAACAATAGAGCCACTTCCTGGCCCCTTGGCTGGGCATCTTTACATCTCTCCCTTTTACTCTCTCTCTCTCTCTCTCTCTCTCTCTCTCTCTCTCTCTTCCTCCCTCTCTCTGCCATGTTCCAGGATGCCTCAGCTGCATGTCTTAAGGCAGATGGCAGGGACGAGGATCAGATTAGGACACTAAAACGATAAGTCAGCATCAGTTGAAAGGCAGGAGGGGGTTCCCACCCACAGCCACTTTTTCATTTTTCTTTTTGTTGAGTGGACAGTTCTCACATCCTGTCCAAGACTTTGGACTATAGATTCCCAGCACCATGCTTGATGCAGTGTCTATCATTAAAAACAACCAAATCATCGATTAAATTAAACTTTAATGGTATCTGAAATATCTTTATCCCTACTAGATGAACATGAACATGATCATTACAGGACCATAACACCCATTTTTGCATGTTTGAGCCTAATATACTGTATTCAATTTTCATACGCGTAAGGTTACTGACAATCATTTCCCAAAGCATACTATGCTGAACTAAAAAAAAATTTCCAACCTTCCAGACCGCCGTTTCAGTTCATTCTGGTACGCTATTAAAATCAACTTGTTGATACTTGAAACGTTCTTGGGATAGGTAATCCATCATCGCGAACAACATATGCATTCAGCTTTTTTTAAAAGTTACATAATTTTAGCGTTTAAGCGCAATAAAAAGCGCAAAGTGAATGTATGTCTCCAACAGGGAATATAATCCCAAAAGAAGACCTGCATTTATCAAAAAATTTAACTAACCATGACTTCATAAGGCTGCGTAACTATTAGCAGGTGAAACATCGATTTTAAAGGTGGGTGTATCACTTAAATATTTGATTTTGAAAGATTAGAGATTTTGCAAAATATCAGGAAAGCTGAAATTCGGTTTTATCCTTTGGGACATGATTGTCAGTAACCTTATCTGAATGAAAATTGAATATATTAAGCTCAAACATGCAAAATGGGTGGTATGGTCCTTTAATGACATCAGTGGTGCTAAACTTTGATTATGGATAAAGCTGGAGGAGATGAGGGGTTTTCCGCATTTTTGCTACAAGGGATGTTTACTGTTTGTCCTCTCAGTGAAGTATTGGGGGACTGAGGTCAGGGCCTCTTCTGTGGGCAAGACGGGAAGGCCTTGCTAATTCTTTTAAGAGGGGGAAATAACAATACGTGCCGTCATATTGAATATAACAATGGACAGCTGAGGAGGAGCTGCGCTGTAAACAAGTCTATTAAGATCCGATCGAGTCTGACTCTTTTTTTTTTTTTTTTTTTTGCTGGTTAGTGTTGTGATCTGCAGCCATCTATCTGTAAATCTTTATGAGGTGACTGCTGCACATACTTCACATTTTTCTATTTGTGATTCCATATGTGACCTCCATCTGGAAATATGATAATGTTTATAACTTGTGAGGCACTCTGCACATCTGGTTCAAATTTGTAAATGAAACGCATTATTTTGTGAGTGGTCTGATATGGTGGTATTCTCCATCTAAGCCCTACTTTAATGAATCAAGGTGCTCTGCGTAATGCGCCCGCAGACAAATAGGGCCGCATGTCTTATTCTCCTTTGTGTCCTTTTGCCATAATGCTGCAATGACCCAGTTTTCACACAGAAGTTATTTAAGTTTCATCTAATTTAATCTAATAAAGGATCACGCTGTCTATATGTGTGCAGCCATATGATATTATCTAAATGGAATGCTGTGGAAAGATACAGAATCTGTACCTGTTTGGCTTGAGCAATGTAATATTTTTACCTTGTACAATGCTATTTAATGATATTTATTTCACCAGATTTAGACTTCACTTAGGTAAGAATTAGGTACAAAAAGTCCATGTATAATAAATTTATAACGTAATATCAAACATGACATTAAATACTTAACCTAGTTCTCCAATGTTTAATAAGAAGAAACCAGCATAAGCATACTTCCTCTGTTGAGGAAAATGATTTACCCAAACTGCGTGTTAATCAGTAGTTTCTATCACCTGACTGTTTGTTTTGGATGTTATGGTCGTGTGAACTTGTGGACTTTAACAATACACTTGAGTGAAAAACTCACAGGAGTAAAATGGACCCACTCACGCAGAAACATGCCCTTTGTGGAAGTGAATTTAAAACATCATTGGCTTATTATTTTGCACATCTGCCTGGTTAGGTCTGCTAACTCTGGGATTGAGGAGATTCATGTAAAAGTCAACACATTTTTAATATGATCCAACTGTGCATTTTTGTAATCCCTCAGCGAACATTTATGCAAAAAAAAAATAAAAAAATGAGTGCTGCATGATTCTGTAATGGCTCACGGAAGAATTTGGACTTGATACGTCTCAAATGGTGGTGATAATGACACAGTTGTAAACTTTTAGGAATTATGGACTCGACTTGTTCATTCAGACTGTGAAATGACGTTGATTTGCCTGTAGAAGAGATCTGTATATGCAGGTGTCCGGTTTGTAGAAGTTGTGGGATGATGTGAGTGCGAGCTTTAAGGAATTCACACATTTTGGTCTCAGCTGCTTTTAGAATAAATACAATGTTCTATAAACTTTTAAAACAAAACGTTTTGAGTTGTGGTCAATGGAGAACATTTTCATTTTCGCCACCATGGAGGTTATGATTTCACCCACATTTGTTGCTTTGTTTGTTGCTTTATTTGGTAGCAGGATTGCTCAAAAATTCTGAACAGATTTTGAGAAAAGGTGGAAGGGTAGGGCATGGGCCTAACCATTTTTTTTTTAAATATATTTATCCATGATAAACTATCAATATTTGCAATGTGGTCCAGATCTGGATAAGGATGTGGATCTGGCAGGCTACAATGTATTCCTGGACACAGGGCACCTTAAGGGAACTGCTGTACAAAGACAAATAGGTTTAGAAACGTGCAACGACCGCTAATGTGCAACTGAGATGATGTTGATTCAGTTGCATGCAAATAGTTTTCACATATTTAAGAGCTGTGGAGACAAATCGAGAAAAATATGATGCTACTATAGTTGTTTCTTTCTCTTTAAGCCAGTATATTATTATTATTAGAACAAGACAAATTTTGCTAGGCCTTGGTGGAGGTGTACTCTCTGAAGTGTGGAAAACTTGAGAACTATAACAGTGGAAACAGATTTAGTTCCCGCGTGTACAAAATCTGTAATTACAATGAAAACACAAAGTAATGTTTGCAAGATAGAGATATAAGTACTTACACGTGTTAAAAGAAGGTATTACAGTTCAAACATATTTTGGCTAGCTAGGTTATAATTCATTTTAGCACCCCAAAGTTGAAAAAGATTCCAAAAAAAAAAAAAAANAAAAAAAAAAAAAAGAAAAGATCCTGAAACCAACTTTGGATTAGTATGCTACAAAGCTTCGCCTGCACATGACAACACTACTCAGTTTATATCAACACCTGACGTTGTTGCATGTAAGAATATGTTTTGTTTTAATAAAAATTCCTGAGAAAGTAAGGGTGCATGTTTGCAGCACCAGCCAGCGCTTTCTCTCTTACCGCTCCCCTCTTATATACTGGCTGATGGGAACTAGAACCTACAGGCTTTGGAAATATGTAACCACATGTGTGAGTGTATATGTGTCTGTGTGTTGAGTAAACAGCTATCAGACCGGAGCTGAGACCCTCCTCCTCCTCCTCCTCCTCCTGCACCCCCGCCATCACCTCCACAGGCTTTTTCCTGCCTGTTGGGTGATTCCTGCCCCTGCGCTCCCTCCACTTCCTTCACACACATATCAGCCTCCAGCAGCAGCACCTCTTCCTGAATCTGGCTCAAGTTCTCTGGATGCAGTGGACAAGCAACAACAGCTCATCCATCTCTCTCTCTCTCTCTCTCTCTCTCTCTCTCTCTAACCAGCTCGATCATTCGATCTCTACCCCCAGATAATGCTTTGTCAAATCTTGCAATTAATCTTAAAATCCTGCACAGAAAAGCTATGCTTGTGGTTTAGATTTTGTTTACAATATGTATGATTATAATCTCTCAGTGTAGTGCTTCCAGAGTGTTATTCAACTTCCCTATAAACTCCTATATTCCAGAGACATGTTGGCTGGATTCAGTACCACTCCCTTTTCCACAGTTTCCTTGATATCTATGTTCCAATGGGAGATCTGTTCTATTTCTGTAATTAGGATTTGCAGCCATAACTTCCATAATAATAGCATGAAAAAGCCAGCTGCTCTATCTTTAGCATCAGACTATGGCTAATAAAATGAAGTCAAAATAAATATTCATGCTCGTGTGTTAGCTGTGCCAATTTTTCCTTTAATTCACTTGACAGTTTGGCCACTACACAAATCTGTAGATCTACTTTAGGGGGAAATCAAACATCTAAGACCAAAGGCGAGACGGAACAAATGTTGGATCAAGATGAGCTGGAGTTGAATCTAAAAGATTCACAGGTTCTCACATTTTATTTGAATTTCACCTTTATAGTTGAGACAGCAATTGAGAAACCAATTCTCCTGAGCTGAAAAACATTATACTTGTTTTTTGTCTTATGTTGAGTCAGTCAGCAAACTCAAATCATGTTATCCTACTATCCTACATGCTATAGGAAATCACATTACTTTTTTTGCATTAAGGGTACATATAGAGTACATACTGTTATGATTAGAACTTCCTTAGTCTGATCCATTGACTTTCCATAATATCATTAATGAGGTGTGTGTGTGTGTGTGTGTGTGTGTGTGTGTGTGTGTGTGTGTGTGNTGTTTGGTGTCAGACTGCAGGGTCAGCCTGCTCTGCATCTGGTGGTGGACCCAGATCACCCCATCCCCTCTCCCACCGCACCACCCTCACCCCGGGAGGCATACGACAGGGAGGAGGCACCGTGCTTCGATTCCAGGCCATGTTTTCTTTCCAGTTTGACCTGATGGATGGAAGGAAATAGAACATTTAGGGACATGTTGCTCCATCCCAGTTAAATTTGGTGATAGCTAACTAGCTGTCACACACACCAAATCGCACGATCTTACACACTTAAATTATACAAAAGAATTTACAAAGAATAAAAGACAGAAACAGAATTTTATACTAGACATACCAGCATTTACAGGTACAGTTAATGCAGGTTGTAAAGGAAAAGTCACTAAAATGTGTTACCATTGCTGTTCGTCACTTTATTGTTATTTGTTAAAACGATGATGACACCCAGTGCTGCACCAATCACAATGAGATAAGCAAAAATTGTGGGCTGGCATTAAAAGACTAAGTATATACTTTTTTGATTATGTAAACTTTATAATATTTGCTGAAATACCTGTTTAGTAAAACCCAACGGTTCTGGTATTGCAAGAAAAAAATGTATACATGGCAGAGCTTTTGGCTTACAGAGGATAACATTAGAACTGGCTAGCCTTTAGTCCTACTGAGCACAGATGCTTTCCTGTCATATCAGCTTCTACAAGCTCTTGTCCAGTAAACAGGAGATCCTGGGTTCAAATCCCAGCAGTGCCTTATTTACTATGTACAGCCATCATTAAACAACTTGTGGCTTGGCAGCTGTATACCCAGATTCCAAGCTGCCCTATCACATCCTGCTCAAACTATGGCCATATTGACTTTGTATATCCTTCATTTCCCTTCATTCCATGTGTCCATCTATCTGTTGGAGCCATTTTTCCCTAAAGGTTCTGCTTTGTGAGAAAGTATAGAGTAGAACGTGAAAGGAAACACTGGAGAGAAAAGAATGACGTGACAAGGACTGGACCGAGAACACAATCCTGTCTTTGTGTCCCACATAACAAAGGATGTATTTACATGTTCCCATTTTTTATATTAATAGTGGACATCCCAAAATAAAAAATGTTACACCATAGTGTTAATCAGTGTTCAAAGATTACCAGCCTTGCAGTGAAGGTTTTATCATCATGCAAATTGATATGATTCTACATCATGTCCCTGTTATGATAGTGATGATCAGTAAATGACTGCCTAACATGTATTTGGTCAGTTTGTATCCCTTTTATGGTGAAGTTTCACAAGAACCATGATCCTGGTCTGAACTTGAATTTTACGCCTTAAACATTCTACTGAAGAATTGTAAAGTAGGGTTTCATTTTGAAGGAAGAAGACAGCAATCAAAATGATCAATTTCTCACATTGGAATGGGAATGTGCACATTTTAGAATTAGAAGCATCCTGAGTTTATTGTCTTTCAAAGCTAAACTCAGACATGAACATAATTGGCTAATTACCTTATGCAACTGAATTACGTGGAAAATGTGGCTGGGATGATTAGTGAATAGACCTATTAAGTTGTCATCATCTGGTGTAGAAATCTCAGTAATTTTACAAAAACACAGTTGACAGATTACAAAGAGTGTAAACACATTCAGAAGTTACATAGCGTTACTACTGGAGAGTTATCAAAGTTTTAGCACCTTATCTTTGGGGAAATCCGACCTGTTAAGAGTTTGTTAGAATTCTAGACACATACGCTATCTTCTGCATCTGTCATCATCTCATTCGCTCTCACTTAAACCTTTTCTCTCACACACACAATCACTGTTATCACGTGACACAAATTGTGACTCTGCTGCAGGGCTCCATGATCCCTGGGAAGGTTCCTTTATCAGACAACATGGGGTAGCGTGGGCTGGAGGTCAGGGGTTTGTAACTGCATGTGGGGAGGAATTAAGGGGGTGGGTTTAGCAGGACTGAGAGGTGTGAGTGACACCCTTGCTTAGGCTCCCAAGGATCAGTGCGTGTGGAGCCCTGCCAGCTTGCCACACAATGAGAGGAAATGGGAATTTAATACAAACTTTCTCACAAAGTCTCAAAGACCTCCCACCTCTCTGGTTGGTCTCCAGTCATTTCCAGACGCTGCCCCCCTAGTCTCACCACCACCACTGCCACCCTCAATGCTACACTACAACCACAACAAAATGTCAAAAACCACTAAAACACGTCTGGGAGTGTGCCGCGGTAAATTTACACGACACAATTTAGGTGGCATTTCCCCACGATCTATCAGCCGTCCACTATGATGTTTGCCTGTGGCTTTTCTGAACAATTATTTTTGAGTGGCAATATGAGTTATTTCGACAAATGCAGAATAAAATAAAGGAGATAAGGTGACTTGTATAACACTCTTTCCAAATTAGAAACAACAAGCTCAATCTAATGTAAAGGACACATATAAACAGCCATCTACAAAATCTGTAAACAGGGATTTTGTCATATTTCAGCATGCCTATTACTATTGTAAATAAAAACTGTTCAATACTTTGTTGTACTGTTGCTACTCCTGCTTTGAGAAGCAGTACTGTCTTTTCTGACCCCGGCTAAGACACACAAAGCGACTTTCTCTGATAGTATCACATAAAGAAAGCCCAATAATCAGCAGCCATCACTTTCACAACAAACACGGCTCATAGTAATTACTATAAGACAACAAAGGCTTCTGGACACAATGGCTTATGTCTGAGGAGCACAGAGAGAAGCCTGCACTCATATCCACCCCCAAAACAGTTTCCTTGCACATATACACACACATGCACATGTAAATACACACTCTCACAGCAGCGCACACCCCTGGTTTTTGGCTCCTGACAGCCTTAATGCAGCCAGAGGCTGAAGCATCTGTGTTGACCCAGCGTTCACTCTTTTCCTTTTTGGCTTCCTATAGAGGCTCCACCAAGGTTTCTGCTGCACACACTGTTTTCCTGTCTTCTCTCTTCTTGCACTTCTTCCCTTGCTTGCCTCCCTATTTGGTTCTAGTAAACTTTGAGCACATGTAAAATCCTTTATATCTGCAGTAATCATCAAGTGTTTCTTTAGTCAGAGTGCATCAATTAATCTGACAACAATTTGTTGCATTTTACTATAACGTTTGGGACACAGACTTTTATGCTGCAGCCTCTTGATGTTTTACAATATGAATCTGTTTTAAATCTGGAAACTGCACTTATTATAATTCTGTGCTTCTGTATATTTGACAGAAGTACAGTCTGCTCTTTGTATGTGACAATTCAGTTGCATTGTTCACAATGTTGAGTCAAATCTGTTCGTTTTATGTTTATGAAGCATGTGCAGGGGAAATAAGAAGGTCTTATTTCCCCTGTTTGCTCTTTTTGGCTTCTGACATACTGAGGTCACAGTAGCAGGTCAAAGGGACCATACAGACCTGAGCCAACCATGGGCACCGAGTCCCTTTGTTTGCAATAAGAAAAATTGGAAACAATGTGATCTGTAGATAACACCTCCAACATGAATGTGCCCATTTCAGGTTTTTTTCTCTTTTATCCACAGCTTATTGATCCACAACAGCATCTCCATGTGTGACTATTCTGGTTTTCAATTATTCAGGTACTGTTTTGACATTGCACTGCAGAGAATATTACATAAAACACACCTACGCAGACTGGAAATCGAATCTGGCATACATACTCATTGCAGACTAAAGAAAGCTGTGTGAGCTCCTCAAATTAAAAACAGGAAATCTCAAACAATAAGAAGTTGAGTCAACTTCAAGTCAATTGTCTAAAACTCCAAGGAAATGTAAAGCAAACATCAAATCAACCCCACAGCTTTTGCGGTGAAAATGAGAAAAGGCGTGTGCGTGGTTGTTATAACTGAACGTAACAATGAAAGACAGCGAAGCACTTTCAGGTGATTGAGGCTGAAATATCAGAACAGACACAACCATATTGTCATCATTTCCTGAGGCTGACTGAGGGATCGGGCTGTCTGACCATAAAAGCTGCAGGGTTTGTAACCAGCTCATTGAAGTGAAAAAACAAAGCTTTTGCATTTGGCAAAATACTGATACTAGCCATTGCTGCATTCACTGTGCTTCATCTCTTCAAAGAAAATTAGGGGCCAAAGGCAGCAATAAAAAGCAGTGTCAGCTTCAGCGCACATGGACAGCAAAGCACAGCAGGTCTGAGCCTCACAAACAAATTAAGATTTAGAGAATCCCAGTCAAGTACACTTTTATCTTCATGTGGTATAGCTAATTATACACTTCTATCTTCATGTAGCATAGCTAATTATACACTTTTATCTTCATATGTGGCATAGTTAATTATATTTGTTGGAATACATTCTTAAATTCTTGGATAAAATCATGTTTTGTTGACATGGGAAAACATCACCACAAGATTATAAACAATATAAGATATTTAATATAATTATAAAGCAGAGTTGTGATTATTTATGGATTATTGCTGATATTGATTTCTTTTAATTGTATTTTTGTTTTGTTGGATATTGTTTTTGTTGGTTGAGTCTGGTGTAGAGGACTGTATCCTGTACTAGAAAATTTTCAATAAATTGCAATAAATGAATTTCAAAAAACATATCCTATATTAAAATGCCAAAGAGCGTTAAACTAGCACCATAAAGTACAAGGGCATTATAATGAAATTGTTAAAACGATTAAAAAAAAAAAAAATCATTTTAGGATCAGAGTGTTTCACATTTCATGCACATTTCAGCAAGTTTAAACTCATAAATAAATCGTGGATCGTGGAGATAGAGCGCCAGAAGTCCTCCGCTGTCTGGTGACGCTCTTCCTTCCTTTCCCACCCAGAGAAACTCAACTTTAGCGCAAGTCCAACTTTGTGCTTAGTGTGAGGAACCGTGATACAATCTTGGAAACTAGACGGGATCGTTGTAGTCGTTACCGGAGAGATTTTACAGCTGGTTTGGAGCTTTGGTCGATTCACCAAGTTATGCGTAAAAAGGCGCACAGCTCGTCGTGACGCAGCGTCACCGTTCTGGAAGTGGATCTCTGCCTGTAAATCAACCGCCGAACTGGAAGTTTACTTAATACAGACACTTATTTTCCAATGTGGATTACAAATATCATGCGGATTTTTTGGGTGTGTGTTTTGTGCCTTTTTGATTTATCAGGTAAGAATTAACTTAATTTAAGGCTCTTTAGGTGGGATAAGGGACTAAAGGGAGAAAAACTTTAAACGACTTTTAAAGTGCAATAGCATTTATTAGCATTTTTGTCATCTTATTTTTGTTTCAGGTTTTGTTGTTTTGTAGCTCTAAACACTATTTTGCTAACATTATTGACATTAGAGTAACGTGAACCATAAAGGAGACCAGCAGCTCATCCACGTTTCCTGCCATTGTTCTGTGGGTTAAATTCCAGAGATGAGGAATGCTGGATTTTCACTGACATTATTGGTTTTGGTGCTTTTATTCTGATAAACTGATTCCTGCAGGATTTTGTATTTGAAAGGAAATCATGTGCAAGGGACCAATGTCAGTCTAGGATGTTAAAATAGGTCAAAGGTTAGGTCAAAGAGTTAGGCCAGTTAAGGTTAAGGTTAGGTCAGTTGTTATTATATATTTACTGCATGATTTGAAAATAAAAGCTGCCTTGTTGCAGCAGAACCAGCTCATTTTCTGCTAGATAGTTAATATGTTCTGTTCACATGATCTATAATACTGCAGACCCTTGTGTGTCATTGTCAGGTGATGTCATGGTACATCAGTCATACCACTGAAATGCCTGAAATGTTTAGTCTAGACTAGAGCATGTCTGCTGAAGTGCTCTTTTGTATTAAGTGTGAACCAAGGATGTTTCTTATTTAGCATTTTACTGTATAAGAACATTTACTGTATATACGCCTTAATTTGCATTGGAAAATCACCATCCTAAAATAATATAGAGGGGGAAATGGAGTTGAGCATTTTTGCATGGGCATCTCGGTTTAACCCAGCTTTACTGATATAGCACACATGATCCAAAGGACTTTATATCACAGATGGAAAAGAACAAAAGACAGATGAGAACAGAGGAAATGGAATCAAAAAGTATACCCTGAAAACACTTCAACAATGTATTATAATTAGTTTTACCTGGAAACCTGTAGGATCTGATGTTCTTTTAAAATATACTTAACATGTATATATAAAAATTATTGTTCTATGTTCTTGTGTGAATTATGACTTTGAACTTCATCATTTTATGAAAGAGCAGTTATGGGTCTTATAATGTAAAGGGAATATAAAGGGAATTAAAGTAAATGTACTACATATTGTCTTTCATATACTCAAGCTATTCATTTTATCCAAGTGTGCTAACCCTTATATTCTATGCATCATTGTATTCCTGTAGTATTCCTATGCCGTGTGTGGTCATGTGTCCAGCGCCCAGGCTAGGAGGTCATAAAGGTCAAGGCTTTGTCATCCTCATGACCAGCTTATGAATTGTCCTCCTAAGTTTAGGACTTGTACTCCTAAATGATAACACTGTAGTTCGCCATAATCATGTGCTTAGTGTGCAGACAACTTCTTTAAACAACCTGTGAGAGTCGTCCTTGAGGATGGTACANATCATGTGCTTAGTGTGCAGACAACTTCTTTAAACAACCTGTGAGAGTCGTCCTTGAGGATGGTACAAGTCGTTCCAAAGGTAACGATGCCTACCAGGCTAGGCTAGGATGTTAGGCCCCCTCTGACGCATTTATGACATGATCAGCCACTAGTATAATAATGGAGTTTGAGACTCAGATATTTTGAAGCTGTATGGATTCGTCCATGTCTATTCTTCCCGTGAGCACATAATAATAAAGAATGTGATCTGCAATCAGAGAAGTTGTGAGACCCTTATTTCTTTGAAGGATAATGTTTCTTCTTTAGCATTTTACTAAATAAGAAACATTAGAGCACAAGATAAAGACAAACTGTCTGATTGGTGCATTTTTTTTCTTTTTCAGGTCCTAAATAAGAAAAATATGTATTTCTGAGCATGGGGATGAGATGAGGGAAGCTTTGTGAATGAATCGCTGTCTGTGATATGAAACTTAATTTGTTCTTATTATAAGCATAAAAGCACTGTCTTATGTAAGACCATGACAAACTGTTCCAAACACAATGCCATGTCTTACAGATGCCGTGATGGATTTGACCATGATCTCAACAGTGGAGGTGAACAGCGTCAATTTATTCTCCATCTCTTGTATCAATGGTGATCGGAACGCTGCCCAGACTGAGCTCAACATCAAGAGAGACAACAAAATCCTCATATTCCCCAGGAAACCAAATTTTATGTTGCACAATACCAGAAACAAGGTAGTGGCCAAAGACTTCCGTGACCTGGATACTATTGGCATCTTCTACTGTGAAACCAGTGAGGAAGTACCCCCGCACGACAAGGTCACAATGATCAACAACTTTGGCAGAGGTGTGTTCAGAGACTCAGGCTGCAAACTGGTGCTAAAGTCTCTTATGACCTTGTACCCAAAGTAAAACCTGATTACTTTGATCTTGAGTTTTCATATTCATTCAGTTTGGATGGTGTAACATTCAGTAATTGGATCTGGAAAATAATTGTGCTTACTCTCTGTGTTCCTAACAGCAAATTTTATCCCAACCCACCTGACCCTGACTGCTAACAAAGGAGAGACAGTTAACCTCAGTATGCAGCTCCTCAGCACCCAAAAGAGAGACGTGACATGGAAGTACAATGGTAAAGCAGCTTACATGTGTAGAGCACAAGATAAAAAGTGATCACACAGAAATCGCTTCCTGGCAGAAACTGGTTTGTATCGATCAAAAAAAAATCAATTGAAAGAGAATCTCAAGAGTCTACACTATCCACAAATTGGAGCCTTTCCCATTAATGTTTTATGGCACTGAGTTATGTGCTCTTTGTGCAGGAAACTACTTTTACATGACTCACTGGAATGATGTGGCCAACAGCTCTGCTGTGCTGACATTGACCAACACAACTTTTGTCAATCAAGGCATCTACAGTGCAAGTTATGTGGGTGACAGCCCCCTCCAGGGTGCCTGGATGAGACTCATTGTCAGAGGTTTGTTGTATCATGGCATATACACATAAACACAGACCCACAATCAGGGTCGAGCTTGGGAAAAAAAATGGCCTGGGACATTTGATGGTTAGCTTGAAAGTACAAATGGCGGCTGGCTTGACTGCAGTTACACAAGCACCCCAGTCTCCCATGTAGGCTGATAGCTGCAGCCTTATTGGCCAGTGGACTTGGTCTGTATTTTTCTATTTTGTGCTGTATTGGTCCAATTGTCAAGCAGCACACTGGGAAAACTACTGGTATTCCTGATGGCCAGTCCGCCTCTGCTCACACACAGCGATTCACACACTCACAGACATACAGTACATCACATGCACACAGGCTGATGTGATTATGTTTTCATGAAATAAGAAGATGTGATGGTTAAAACACAGTCATTGATTTCAGTTAATCTATGTATATCACTAAAAAGGAGATGTAGCTAAAGTAGATGTATATAATGTAGAAAAACTTAGTGATAACATATCATACTATATCATACGTATTTGAAGTCATTATATAATATGTGTGCCGTCATCATTTGAAGTAGGACATTTGATTATTTTTCAATTTTGTGGCGACTGAAAGCTTAATCACATAATCTTTAAATCCAAAAGTCTCGTTGTATACACAGGCATGTTGTTCACCACACACATAGCTAAGGACAGCACACCAAATTCTAAGCATAGAATTTTGTACTTGTACTTTATATGATATAGTCTGTGCTAAAAGTGCTTTTTTCTGCAGATTGTACCAGTAAGAAGTGGGGTCTTTACTGCAACATGGACTGTCCGGAATGTCTTAATGGTGGAGTTTGTCACGATGCAGATGGAGACTGTATCTGCCCTCCAGGATTCATGGGAACACGATGTGAGACAGGTTTGTATGAGCATCAGAAACATTCTACTAGAATATTCTATTCCAGCCTAATTGTTTTTAATTTGTGAAGTTAATATTAAACTTATATTAATGCATGAATGATTACAAAATGTGCAACAGTATTATATTACACTTCTGCTACATTTCAGGTAATGTCTGTGTCTACTTTGATTAGATTTTACAGGTGTTACTCTAACAAGGTTTAAGCTTTCTTTAAATGTATTAACAATATATGTCATTAAATTTCAAATACATGTGACAGACTGATCCAGGTTGAGACTTTTGTGATGTTTCATGGCTTGAATAATGATTCACAAAACTCAGACGATGAAATGTCTCTTAATCCCTCTTTCTCAGCCTGCAGAGAGGGAATGTTTGGTCGAAGCTGCCAGGAGTCGTGTGGCTCAGACATGAATTGTAAGGGGCTTCGTTTCTGCCTGCTAGATCCTTACGGCTGCTCCTGTGCCAGCGGATGGTTTGGGACCCGCTGTGAGATGGGTGAGCCCTCCAGAATTTTTATGCATCTCTTAAATCTGCTCCTGAAGCAGACATAGAATTTGTTACTTGTTTCAAAGGAAAACACATTTTCAGACTGAACACGAGATCAAATGTCTCTATTGTCAGCCTGCCAAAATGACATGTATGGACCAGACTGCAAACTGAGCTGTAAGTGCAAGAATGGAGGAGTTTGCAACCGCTTCAGTGGATGTCAGTGTCCCAGGGGATGGAGGGGACAGCGCTGTGAGAAGACTGGTAGATATCATCACGATCATATTATTCCTGCTTTTCCCTTGCTTCCTCCTCATTATCATTCTCATCATCTACCTTTTCTCATCTCTTCTTCTTGCTCTACTTCACTCTCAGCCTTTTTTCTTATGCTCTGCTCTCTTCCTCCTCAGACCGGGCTCCCAAAATCCTAGACATGGAGAGCAGCTTGGAACAGAATCTGAACTCCAGCCCCAAGATCTTTTGTTCAGCCACAGGTCACCCTCTGCCTAGCCACACCAGCATTGAGCTGCGAAAGTTGGACAGCACTGTACTCAAGGTAAGAGGACAAGGAAATTGCTATCAACAGCCCTGCCAAGGTAAAATAAGTCTGAATATAAATAAGTAAATGTAATCTATAATAATCTATATCCAGGTAGTGAGATGAGAGATTTTATGAAGTCATACATATACTGTAGAACAGAAGGTTGTTTATTCTGTTAGATTGTCCTGATGAAAGAGAAACTAATCTGAAACTGGAAATTCCCTCAGCTCATATTCAGTTTACGGCCTGCGCATTTACTGCATAGTTGAATTGTAATCTCTCAACCTGTTTGCAGAGGTAGAAGGGTGTTTCCATTAAAAAAAGCTGTGATAAGCTGACCTGTTCGGCACCAAACACCACAGAGATGATGTTAGCAACTAACTGGTGAAGAAAGTTTAGTAGTTTGCAGGATAAAGACCCAGATATGTTTCTCAGGAGTTGGTGGACACATGAATAGAGCTAAAAGGAGTGTGAATATTGGATTTCTTTGTCCACTTACACATCAAGCTACTGATGCATTAGCAAGCTACTGGTGTCATATTTCTGTCCATCTGATGAGTTGTTTGCCTCATGCTACATACCAACTTTATAAGGTTATACTATGTCAGGACTGTGTGTCATTCAGTGAGTTTTGGCATTCTTCCACCACCACAAGGCCAAAACTTGATCAGTGTGGCTTTAACTAGTTGAGTTACTCTGCAGTATTAAATAAGATTAACACACTTACAGCAACACTGGTAGGCACCAAAGCATCTGCTGATGGGATCCTATAATAAGCGATGCGTTATATATCACTGTGCCTTTAAGCCTAGGATGATGATTACAAGGTTGAGCCAAGCTCTGAGGAAGTCAGCAACACAATGTGCTGACCAGATAAGACCGTATCATTCTACAGTGCAGCAGTTACCACGTGTTGCTTTTAAGTTACATTTGATTTCAGTGTTGTTCTTTCTGTGCTGTTTCCTTATAAACAGAAGAAAATCAGATAAAGAATTGTACCAGCACTTTCCACAGGAACAAAGAAAATTCTCAGAGTAAGACGACAGATTTCTAGACCTAAATCTTCTTTATTATGTTACGCTCAGGCTTCTCAGACCATCATGGACTCAAATAAGAGTACAGCCCAGTTTGAGATCCCTCGTCTGAGTGCTGAAGATGGGGGGCTGTGGGAGTGCAGGGTCTCTACCAATGGAGGCCACGACTCCCGCAAGTTCAACCTCACTGTTAAAGGTGTGATTGTGTGCATGCACATACTGTATGTAAAATGTATTCATTTCACAGAAAATACTGTTTATAGAATTTATTTATTTATGAGTATTTCCACTGGACAGGAACATTACAACAACAAACAATTCTTTCCCTTTGCCTCCTCAGAGCCCCCAGTCCCCACCACTCCGCCCAAGCTGCTGGAGAAGAGCAGTAAGCAGCTGGTGGTGATGCCGGTGGACTCCTACCGAGGAGATGGCCCCATTGTCTCCACCAAGCTCCTCTACAAACCCATGGATAATGGAGACTCTTGGTCCTCCATCATAGGTAAGCAAGAAAAGACAGTTACTCACAGTTGCCCAATAAACATATGGACACAGATCCTTCATCACATATAACAAACTACCTGAACTGTACAAAAATTATGCATGTTATTATTGAAGGCTAAACTTCTAGCATTCTCATACTGTGTTATTTTTTATGAAATAAGATGGCATAACAGTATGCTGCACAGCAGTGGCAAGCCAAACACTGCAGCAGCCAATATTTCAGCACACCATGGGTATAAACTCCTTAGCTACAATTACTAAGTGCAATAACCCTTGCAAAAGAGAAATGTAGCTCTATTCATTCCTCAATTTTCAAGATCCACATAAGCTTCAACAAAAATCTGGCACACTCTCACAGACATTTCTAAAATTTATTTATAAGACACAACCCAGCCATGGCAAAATATGGAAACAAAAAGATCCTCCTCCTCAAGGGGTACACTTTGTGTCCCATTTAGTTGAAGTTCCTGGCTGCTTAATTCCTAAAGCAAATTATAACATTAATAAGTAACTAATTATAGCATTAGATTTTTACTTCTTTTATCTTTTTTATGATTTTATACTGTAGATGCTTTGAGCAAACTTATCCATACTTATATTGTGAATGATAAAGCAGATGTAATGTAATCTTTCTTTCAGTGTACAGTGACAGAGATCCCATCACGCTGATGAACCTGAAGCCGTCGACACGCTACCATGTCCAGGTTCAATTGAGCCGTCCTGGGGATGGAGGAGAGGGAGCCCCAGGGCCAGAGGCCATCATGGAGACTGATTGTCCTGGTAAGAGCAACAAATATCAATCTGGGCTGTCCAGTTTGTTGGGATCACACACGCTGTGCGGTGTGTGAGTATATTTATATGGCAGCTGTGGTTTGGGAACCATTACAGTAAGGAAAGACACATTTTTGTGTTCTGGACCACACATGGAACTTTAACAAGCAGTTACCCTAGTAGACAGAGTTGTTGTAATTTCTCATCATTGCTTCTGAAAACTTGCTTTTCCCAGGCCTTAAGGAGCCAGCTGGAATTCAGCCCATACAGTATCTCTCTTGATAACTCAATATGGCAAATATAGAAGAACAGTCAGTGAACTCAAATGATCTGTGATGCTTCTTGGCTCAAATGAAATAGAGGTCCTGTGGGACCAAAACATAAAGTAAATCCTAGCTGACTAGTTGTTGTTATCAGTCAGATAGAAATCACAAAACCAATCAATATTCCTAATCACTTGTATGGTACAATTGTCAAGGATTTCATTCCACAATGATTGTGGTGCAGAGGGAGAGAGCATATCTGAGTGTCTAAGTACAGGAGAGTAAATGGAAGAAAGGTTTGTACAGGTTAGTGACAGGTTTGGAGTGTATGGTTAAGTTGAAAAGTCCCCACTGCAAGTTTGGTTTTAGAAATTTGAGTATTTGGCAAGATGTGAAGTAGATGAGGATGATCAAGGTAAAGCTAATTCCTAAAACCATCAACACTTTGCTCTGCAAGAAAAGAAATGTTCTGAAATGTGGATGTGGGTGATTCTTTTGTTTGTTTTTTTTTGTTAAACAGTTTTGTTAAAAGGGACATCGCCCTCTTGCACACACTGTAATAGCCTCTTTTAATCTAAGCCCTCAAGAAGGAGCTCAAAACCGTTTCAGACCATCATTTAGAGACTGAATAAGAGGTTGCTACCTAAATGACGAATATCCAAGGACAATTCTACATCAAAGAATTCACACTATCCACTTTCTACATTCAATTAATGCTATTCAGAAATCACATTGGACAGGTCCTTACAGATATACTTAGATATCCAAACACATTCACACCTGTGGGGGGCTTCAGTCAGCCCGGCCTGTATGTATTTGGACTGTTTAACAGAGCACCCAGAGGAAACCCATACAAACATGGGATAAAGTCCACGCAGAAAAGACCAGGGCCAAGATTTGAAGCTTGGACCTTCTTGTACCAACCACCTGTCACCTACTGATACTAGTGAAAGAAATTAAACTAATGAAAATTGATTGAACTGTGTCCAAATAGTGAGGAGAAAAAAGGCTAAAAGTCCCCTCAGCTCATCCTGTGTTCTCTGTTGCTGCAGAGCCCACAGTTCGGCCTGAGATTGACGTCAGTTCATTGGAAGGTCGAAATGCCACTATTCGTTGGAAATTGCCTGGCAACAGTGGCTTGGGCGTTAGTGCAGGTGCAGCCAGCGGCTTTTTAGTGCAGCTCTACGGGCCCCCACCCTCCAGTGAGAAACTCCTGGAGGAGACTACCCTGCTCAATGTGCTTTCCACCAAGTTCCACAACCTGGACTACCACCGAGACTACACTGTGTTGGTGCACCTCATCAACTGTGGCAGCCATGGTCCAGCTTCCAAACCCTACCACTTCCACATCAACAGCCAGGGTAACTAGAACCTCTCCTGTTGGAAAGAAATAGCCAGGGTTGCACTTTTGACAATGGTTTGTGGCAAAACATGAGGTGTAATGCCATACACTATATGCTATAGGTTCATAGAACTGAAAAGAATCATCGTAGTGAGAAGAGTTGCCTCGATTTGCTTAGAACACTCAGGTATGGTTGATGATTGGTGGTTGCTTGTTGCTCTTTGACTCTCTCCCTGACCACAAACTTTGTGTGAATTAAAAATAGGCTGTATAGTTTACATTGTAAATAAATACAGTTTGGTTTAAATTCAGCATTTCTCACCAAAGAGCACAGAATGCATTCTTAGGGCCTTGAAAACATATTTAATGTAATCCCCACCTCTTAGTACATTTTCAACAATTTGGTTGAACAAAACATACAAACAATTCAGAAACCCATTCATCAAGACATTGCTCTGCAGCACTACTAGTGGTCAAAACTCTCCAGGTTACATTTAAAGGAAAGGTTAAGAGGTGATAGTGAGATGTTGAGTCAGTGTAATAGCTGAAGGTAATCCATCTTAGTTTGGTTTTCAGTCTTTATGGACCAACAATGGAGAAGCAGATCCATCCAGCAGCACTGCAATGAATGCAAATGGTAGTCTTGGATACAAAAGCTTTCCCTGAGAAATCAAATCTCCTTTTGATTATGCATCAACTTCATTTCAGAATATAGTGAGAACGAACCATTGTTGACGACCCTAACTCTGATCAACACTGTTTTTCACAGGCCCATCATCCCCACGCAACGTCCAGGCACTTCCTCTTTCTCTTTCAGTCATTCAGGTGAGTTGGCAGCCCCCTGAGGATCCCAACGGAGGCATCATCAAATATGTCATAGAGTATCAGCCAGTCGGCCAGGGAAGCCCCCACCCCTGGGTGGACACAGATGATGGGAACAAGACCACCAAAGACGTGACAGCCCTCAATGGCAGCACACTCTATCAGTTCCGAGTGAGAGCGTTCTCCAAAGTCCCAGGAGAGTGGAGCAAGGTTGTTCTGGCGATGACACAAGGGGATGGTGAGTTGGAATTTGTAGTCTGCTCATTTTTTTTTATATTAGCATTGAATCAAATGACCGTTGTGAAATTTTTGTTGTGTGTGATTATTTTGCTCATAGCAGCTCTACAAAACTTTTAGCTACTTGTAGCTCACTTTTGATTTACAGCCTGTATATCAACATCCTCTGCTCCCATCAACCAATTTCCAGCAGTAGAGGGCACCTGTTTCCATTGTAATTTCCATTGTAATTTTACTATTTCTCAAGCACTAAACAGCAGACAGATAAAATTAACAACTAGCTGATGAAGAAAGTCAAGAAACTAATAAAGAAACTAATAAGCTAACACTCCACATCTTTATTAGAAGTTGTTCAGTTGACCCAAAACGGAAGTGTGAATTGATTGCTAACAATATTGTTCCATGCATGTTGAATGTGTATGTAGGCAATTTACCAACATGTTTATCCATAACAACTTTAATGGCTGTATTGTAGTTATTTTGCCACCTAATGGTAAAAAAACAAAAACAAAACAAAACAAAAAAAAAAAACTCATGAATGTGGTTTTAAATCTCAGGCAAAAAAGGGAAACAACTGATCTGATCTAAAGCTTTAATCTATAGGCTAGCGAAACACTGCAGCACTACTACAGCAATAACAAAAAAATTGAGGATTTCTGAAGTGACTCGAGAATTCGCAAAAAGTCAAATATAATGATATCTAAAGAGTTTCTCTGGATTTTTGGATATGAAATTTTACTTTCCTTACAAACTAGAAAGTCTACATAGGAAAATCTGGACACTGTTGTGCTGGTGGTTAATTTTAGGCCCATCCACATCAAATAGCCTATTTATCCCCATTTTCTAAAAGTCATCTCTATACTTGGTTTTTCTCATCCACCCTCCCTCTATCTCACTTTTTTCTTTGCCAAAAAAGGCATTCAGACTTTCACCCCAACCACCCAGGGTGTGGCAGGGAGGCCCACTGGGGACAGTTACCAGCTGCTGATGGCAGTTGNCCCCAACCACCCAGGGTGTGGCAGGGAGGCCCACTGGGGACAGTTACCAGCTGCTGATGGCAGTTGTGGGCTCAGTCACTGTCACCTGTGTGACGATCCTGCTGGCACTGCTGGCTCTTTTCTTCATCCGCAAGACACTGCTCAACCGTCGACGCACTTTCACCTACCAGTCTGGATCAGTAAGAAAACACCAGTGTTTCTTGTTTTTTTGTTCAGTGGTGGTAGATATCACAACTGATCTGACAAAGCTGGCGTGTTTCGAGAAAATCCGACTTTATTACATTAGTTTTTATTGCTCAACTTGAGGTTGTTTATATCCTCTAGGGTGAGGAAACTATTCTTCAGTTTAACTCAGGGACTCTGACACTGACACGGAGGCCAAAGCCCACCCCAGAGCCCCTCACCTATCCAATCCTGGAGTGGGAGGACATTAAGTTTGAAGATGTCATTGGAGAAGGCAACTTTGGCCAGGTATTCAAGCTTTTACACTAATTTTCAATAGTGGGAAGAGTTTTCTTATGGGTCAACATTTGGGCTAACAACATTTTCAAAATCAGGTCATCAAAGCCATGATCAAGAAGGATGGAAGCAAGATGAGCGCTGCCATTAAAATGCTGAAAGGTAACTCTCACAAACACTCATGTAATCACATACACAATACAGTCACATGTATGCACACAAAAGTGCTGACTGATGTCAAAATTAAATTTCAAAGAATCTATCCAAAGCTGCTTTGCTTGCACTTTGTTTGACTTTGCTGCATATTCTGATCATCCTGCAGAGTTTGCCTCAGAGAATGACCATCGGGACTTTGCAGGAGAGCTGGAGGTGCTGTGCAAACTAGGCCAACATCCTAACATAATCAACCTCATAGGAGCCTGTGAAAATAGAGGTCAGTCAGTGACACCTAGTGGCTTTCATGGATATTCTTTTCAATTTGTTTCTTTAAAGGACCATAGCAGTGGTTTTGCATGTTTGAGCCCAATATCTGCATACACATTACGTTACTGCTAACCATTTCCAAAACATACTTCTGGAGCAGAATATTAGAATTTTTTTCCAACCTTCCAGTCTGCCATTGGTTTCAGTTCAATCCAGTATGATATTAAAATCAATTTATAGAGACTTGAGATTTGTTTGAGATAAGTAATCTATCACAGCGAACAGGACATCTATCATCAAAGTGACTTTATTTAACCAGTCCAACATGGAGCTGCACGAAAGAAAACGTATGGCTCCACCAGGAAATGTACTCCCAGGAGAGGGCAGCTTTTTAATCATAAAATTTACAATGACCATTCCTTCTACATTTGGACATGTTAACAGGCAAAACATTGAATTTTAAGGTAGGTGTATCACCTGAACAATTGATTTTGAAAGATAACAGCAAAACTAAAATATGGTTTTATGTTTTGGAAAATGGTTGTTAGCAATGCAACACGTATGCAGGTAGTATTTATTGGGCTTAAATGTGCAAAATTACCATATGGTCCTTTAAAAAATCATAAATTGAAAACTTGTGACTCAGTGGGTAACACTGCATTTCACATGTGGGACAAATTCATGGGATGTACTAACATAGAGCTTCAATATATTGATATACTGTATAGTCCATATGCAGAATTATTAGAAAACTATTTTTCATTTTATGTCCAGGAGACTTCAGTATATCCTGATAGCTATTAGAGGTCCTGCTACATAGCACGGTACAGGAAGAGGTTAATTTCTTCCTACTGGAGATCCAAAGAGATGCTTTAATCTGATCCCTTTGTCATCTGTACCTGGAAAGCACCACAATGTCTCCAACCTAAATATTGCCTGTCTGCCAGGAGCATTTTTTTTTTATTACATTTGTTTAATTTGTCCATGTGCCACACAAGCAAACTGCTGTGGCGTGTATATATGGATTTGTATTAAGTTTCCTTGAACCCAGTTCTTACCATTAAGTATCATTTTCCCAGGTACATCCGATAGCTTGTACATGGAATAATTGAATTGCTTGCGTTTGATCAGGGATTGATAACATATGAGAGAGAGGAAGTCTGGCATGGAAAGTACATCAGTGAAGACATTACAAAACCAAATCAGCCATGAGAAATAAACATCGGACTAATTCACTGTGTCTCCCCGCGGGTCTGATTTCCAAGTAGCACATGACTCTGCAGATCATCAGTCGACTGTGTTTACATCTGTGGTTTAACTCAGGGTGACTTTTTATTTAATAAGAGCACAGCGTGAACACATACCACCTGCACCTCAACTGTAACAACACTACCAACTTTGAGCAATCACAAACATATTTTCTTTTAATTATTCCCGATCCTTCATTTCCATTAAATTTTAATAGATTTAAGTGACATTAAATCCAGAAGGATCTTGATAAACACTGATTTTTCATGCCTTAGATATATTGTCTCTTCATGAAAAGGGTAATGTACTT
Organism: Lucifuga dentata; assembly: GCA_014773175.1. Classification (NCBI taxonomy): domain Eukaryota; kingdom Metazoa; phylum Chordata; class Actinopteri; order Ophidiiformes; family Bythitidae; genus Lucifuga; species Lucifuga dentata. Next base: position 90,508 of record VXCM01002081.1, read on the forward strand.
TATATTCCATAGCATGCCTGGTTTGAGGGAATTATCTAGTTTTCATTTTGAGTCAGAAATCATTTTTGAGAAAAGTTATTTCAGTGAACGCAGCAGGTCTCAAAAAACACAACTTTCTGCAACTGAGAAGGAATGTAATTGTACTGGGATCCAGTTCTTTGACCAGTCTGTCAGCCTTTCCTTCCAGCATACTCACTAATTGTGCTGGCACTCTAACTGGGTTTTGTGAAACCAACAAGAAAAAACTTCCAACATGCACAAATGCTTTATGACCTGTAGGCAGCTGGAATGCGTCGTCTGTAAACAGAGCTGCTTTTGGAGTCAGATCACCCTCAGCCACCTGGTTGAGCTCCGTGAGGATTTCTGGTCTACCTCTATGTGTGTCAAGACAGATTTGTTGAAGGCCAAGCCCCTAACCAGCTGTAACCAAGCTCCTTCTGCTGCTGCAGACAAGGGCCCAGTCACAGTTTTTGGGGGGAAGAGAAAGACATTCTTGCTGTGGGAATCTGCTAACAGCTTGTACAGATGCAAGACGAAATGTTTGTTAGCAACCACCATGACCTACTACCAACTATGAGACTTCTGAAACACATTACTCACTCTCCCAAAGCAAGAAATAAAGCATGATACTGAAACGGGAGGAACACGAAATGACCAGATGGATGAAACTTTGGCATGTTTATTCATCCTCTGTTTTTTTCCAGGCTACCTGTACATAGCCATAGAGTACGCTCCCTATGGTAACCTTCTCGACTTCTTGAGGAAGAGTCGCGTGCTTGAAACCGATCCCGCCTTTGCCAAGGAGCATGGCACCGCCTCCACCCTCACCTCCCAGCAGCTGCTACAGTTTGCTGTGGACGTGGCTACTGGGATGCATTACCTGAGTGACAAACAGGTAGAATCAAAGGAGTGTCTGTTTGAGTGGGTGCATGCATATTAGCCAAATGTAATAACAATGTTCTAGCTGAACTTAATTTTATCATTTTTCTTACCAGAATACATATAATGGAATAATATATGTGTATTAGGGATTCAAAAATATTAATTCCATCCCCACCACTTGGTTTCTCTCAGTTCATCCACAGGGACTTGGCAGCCAGGAATGTTCTTGTAGGGGACAGTCTTGTGGCAAAGATCGCAGACTTCGGCCTGTCCCGTGGGGAAGAGGTTTACGTTAAGAAGACCATGGTGAGCAGTGGGGTCTTGCATGATAATTTTTGGCATGGAAATATATCAGGCAGAAGGGTCAACATGAATCTGTGATTGGCTATGAATCTTTGATTGGCTTGCAGGGGAGGCTACCTGTACGCTGGATGGCAATTGAGTCCCTGAACTACAGCGTGTATACAACCAAGAGTGATGTGTGAGTATGTTTGGATCATAGCACTTCTCCAAGGTTTTTCCAGGAAAAGACAAGCTCACAATGTTTGTCACGTTTGATCTGGAGCAATATTTGCTTATTTGTGACTCTGATTACAAAATGGAAAAGGAATTCTGAGAAGCTTTATAATGTGACAAGACTCTGAGCTTACAAACTGGAAAACACTGGGTAATGAGGTAATGTTAAGCGTTTAAGAACACTATCTGTAGTATAAGTATGACTGTGGTATTTTACTGGTCCACAATACTTTATTCCTTCTTATTTCCTCTGGCTCAAAAGGAAACTTTTTTGTATTATTTCATCTTCTAATGAGAATCCACACCATAAAACGTCTGCCCGCAGAAAACAACAAATCATCCTCCTGTCACTGGTGGCGTGATATAAATGTGGTGTGCAGCTGATAAGCACAACCAGGAAACCGAGGGTACAACTTAGCAGATGGACTGAGACGTTGGTCTGTCAAATGGAACCTATTTATACACAGTGGAGAACAAACTAGAAGACCAGAGGACAGCTAGCGGAAGAAGTGTGAGAGCCTGGAGGGTCAGAGAGAGTTATAAACATGTTAACAAATCTGAATTAGCAAGACATCCATCAGCAAAAGACTGTTCACAGAAAGAGAAAGAACAGAGAGCTCAGGAAAGAGAAAGACATAGAGATGGAGCTGATGTCTCCACATATGAACCACCATTCTTGTTGATACCAGTGAAAAATTAATTACATGAATTTTAAATGGCTCCAAAGGTATTGCATTTTACCATACAGAATACTGTAAAAACATGAAAATCAACAAAACTGGATATTTTCATGCAATCACAGCATTTGAATATGCACAAATAATCATGACTATACAAAAATTCGAACTTTTTTTGGATGATATTATTAAAAGACAAACTTTCATTACCTCAGTTTAGCATATTATTCTTCAGAATCTTATAAAAGAGTTCACTAAACTCAAGAAAACAATCAGTAGCAGAAGGATAAACTGTTGCGATGATGAATGCTTGTTGGAATGACTACATTCGAGTAATTACAATCAGAAAAATTCTACTTTTTTACTTAAGTACCATCAGCTATGAGTCTTATAACATTAAGTTTCAGATTACCCCTTTAATTTTCCTCCCATCTCCCCTCTGTCTTTTCTAAATTCATATCTCATCTTTGTATTTTTTCGCTCAGGTGGTCTTTTGGTGTTCTCCTCTGGGAAATTGTAAGCTTAGGTAAGCATACAGTCTGAAACTGAGCTGATAAACTGTCAAATCAGCAGATTTTACATTTACTGTCATATGAATTACTAATTTAATGACAGATTTTACATGAAAAATGTGTCCAAGTTATAGTTACCAGTCACAGGCACATAAGCCAGAAAATGTTCAATTTCTCTGTGCAGAGCACTAAAACACAGGACTTGGTAAACAAGATAAACAACACTTAATCTTCAGTGACATCATGCAACATTGTTTGATAACCACACAGCTTTTTGTGTGGTTCTGTGATGGAGTTGACGATAGTCATGAAAAAGTTGTTGATGACGATTACTGGTATCAGTGCTTAAACTACAATAATCATCAATATCATCATCAGAAACTTCCGGTTTGTGTGCATGTGTGTATTTGTGTGTCAGGTGGTACTCCATACTGTGGGATGACCTGTGCTGAGCTTTATGAAAAACTGCCACAAGGCTACAGGATGGAGAAACCTAAAAACTGTGACGATGAGGTGTAAGTAGCTTCATTCAATGTTTCTCTTTCTGTCGTTCTTCCTATTTTGCTATATTCATCCATGCACTTCTTCCTGTCCAGGTATGAGCTGATGAAGCAGTGCTGGAGGGATCGACCCTATGAAAGACCCCCGTTCTCACAAATCTCTGTCCAGCTCAGCAGGATGCAGGAGGCCAGGAAGGTAAAGCTTCAGCTTTAAGTTACAGATGGAGCATCTTATTTCTCATAATCAGATTTGGTTCTGATTATTATTGCCATTCCATCTTTCAGGCTTATGTGAACATGGCTCTCTTTGAGAACTTTACCTATGCTGGAATAGATGCCACAGCAGAGGAGGCCTGACTACCCGCCCCCCCAGACCCTAGCATGCCACGTAGCCCAAAGAAGAAGTCCCAAGGCTGGGCACCACGTTATTGCCACCCACCTGTTTCTCAGCGTGGAGACAGGAAGACCAGGCGCTCCACAAAAACCACCCGGCTATAGATAGAGGACTGTGAAAGGACACTGTGGAGGTATCAGGGCTGGGCTGTGGATGGAGAGATGGATTGCAAACAGCCTTTGGGGAATATGACACCCTTCACTACAAGCCAGTTTTAGAAAAAAGACACAACATTGTGTCTTTTGCTGTTGCAAAAGCTACAATGTTGTACCTTTTCTCTGAGGGTCAAAGGGAAGTGGCAAAGAGCATATTGCTGCATGACTTGCTGCAACACTACAGGGTCTGTGGGGCATCAACGCTGGACTTTATCTTCTCTCCGGTGCTCTAAATGGAGATGGAATATTTTCCTGAAGAGCAAATAAAGGACACATTGCGGTTCACATGATCAAACATTCAAGTTCTCAGACTGTTCAATCGAAAAGAACAAAAGAAACGTGGCACTTAAACCAGTTTTAGTCAAGTCATCTCCATCTGTTTTGATTTTACTTATCACTGCCATGTGAATATTACTACTGTATGTATTTTGTCTTTTTTTTTTTTTAAAGAACTTAAATGTATTAAAGTCCTCTATTGGAATGTAGTCAAAGTTACAGACTGATGCCAATGCAACCATGGTAGGTGCTACGTGTTTTGTTGGTTATTGTGCTGCTGCTTCATCCCAAGAGTTGTTGAGTTGCTTTTGTAAATGTTAGAACAGGGGAGATGCACAATGACCTCTACCATGATTAACGCTATGCAACCAGTATATCTAACTGTATGGTAAATGTACACATGATGAGAATGTACACGGTGTTTTTGTTATCAGGCTCCCTTAAATAAAGCTTTCACATGGTGAATGGACTCGTACTAAAAGCAGGTCAGCACCATTTGTGCAACAAGAAGGGCACTGATCAGATTGAGTACCTCCGCCAAGGCCGAACAAGCTTCTGACAAAACTCTTCTTGATGGTGTTGTGTTAAAGGACCATACCACCCATTTTGCATGTTTGAGCCTAATATATTAAATTTTCATACATGATACGTTACAACCATTTCCCAAAGGATAAAACCATATTTCAGCTTTCCTGATATGAAGGGAAATCTCTTAATCTTTCAAAATCAAATATTCAACCTATACACCCACCTTAAAAACTGATGTTTCTCTGCTAATAGTTACACAGCCTTATGAAGTCATGGTCATTTAAATTTTTCTTTTGGGACTATATTCCCAGTAAAGACGTACATTCTGCGCTTTTTATTGCACTTAAACACTAAAATTCCAAAACTTTGGGAAAAAAAAACTTGAATACGCCTGTTGTTCACGATGATGGATTACCTATCCCAAGAACATTTCAAGTATCAACAAGTTGATTTTAATAGCATACCAGAATGAAATGAAACCAGTGGTGGTCTGGAAGGTAGGAATTTTTTTTTAAACTCACTGTTCCAGTAGTATGCTTTGGAAAACGATTGTCAGTACCTTATGTGTATGAAAATTGAATATATTAGGCTCAAACATGCAAAATGGATGGTATGGTCCTTTAAGGTGACCAAGGATGACTTTGTTGTTTTGTTGCTGATGGTTGTGATTGCTGGTTGTTGTCATTTGTTGTATTTGTTGTTTGCTGGTTGTTTGTTGTGGTAGTTGGTTATAGTTGTACTGTAGGCTGTAGCTGCTGGTAGTTGTAGTTTGTTATGGTTGTTTGCTGATGTTGGTTGTCGTTATTGTTTGTTGTTGTTCTTGTTACTCNTTGTAGTTTGTTATGGTTGTTTGCTGATGTTGGTTGTCGTTATTGTTTGTTGTTGTTCTTGTTACTCATTGTTGTTGTTTATTACTTTTGTTGTGCCCATTTATGATTGTTGTTTGCTGTTGGTTGTTGTGATTACTNGTTGTTGTTTATTACTTTTGTTGTGCCCATTTATGATTGTTGTTTGCTGTTGGTTGTTGTGATTACTTGTTGCTGGTGGTGGTGTTTGTTGTTGTCCTGGTTAATGAGCATGAAGAAATGATGGGGCTAAACCACAGGCCAGGCTGCTGGGGGTCAGAGTGGTCTTGGTGAATTCAGGAACACGTCTCCCTCCTGCTGCACGGTGCTGATCTGTCATTGAGTTTCCTCCACAAAACAACCACAGGCACAGAACTGCCAGTCAAACGGCCTCAGAGGGCCCACTTCCTGATGACACCCACTCACACAGACTGCTACACACAGGAACTCACGTGTAATACGAATAACATTTCTAAACCATGAAATTTATTCTTACATTCAGTCACCATAACTAGGTATTCAATTCCATTAATTCTCCTGGAGCTGGACATTTGATATGAGATGAACTTGGGAACCGGAGGACAGGTCGGCATCAGGCTTCACAAGAGATAAACCAAAGAGCAGAAAAACGGCTGGATGCTTGAGCAAAACCTGTAAGACGATCTGGAAAGAACAAAGCAAACTGGCTGGTATATGTAGACACAGGATGATGAGGAAATTTGGAACAGGTGAGGTGGTCAGGTGACTGTGAAAAGGAGGGAAGCTCAGGTGGTGCTACAAACTCATGACAAGGCAACTCCATAATTTTGCCATAAGGGATTCTAGGTACATCAGACTAATGTGTACCACCAAAGACCTTTCAAATGGAAGAATTCCACTTTGACTTAGAAACAGGAACAATGTTTCACTGCATCACGTGTTAGCTTCTTGTTCCTCCTCTTGTCTTGCTGTTGCTGCTCGGCTTATGGTCTAAGAATCAACTGTTCTCAATACGGGAAAGTCATGAGGACAGAGACTTCTAGGTAACTTCATGAGAATTAAGGCACAACTTTCAAAACAACTTAATCAAAAGCTGGGTGCTAACCAAGTCTCATTGTTTGATAGAGGTGTTATCAGACTGTGGTCAGCATGTGTTTTCCTGGCACAGTACAAGATCTCATGCTCACAGGTCTCATTTTTACTATGCACTTCATTTATCACGATGAAATAAAACTAACTTGGATTGAAGGCTACACAGTTTTAATAATGCTACTGGTTTACAGTAAGATCTTTGCTGGTTGACTGGATTGAAACAGAGCATTTCTTGGGATACAAAAAATTTTCATTTTACCTAGAAGTGGCTCATATTTTACCACTTTCTGTAAAAAGGGCAAAGCCTGAGGAACTTGAAACTAGACACACACTGGTACTTGATTTCCAGATGAATTCACAAAGCTCCCAAACCTCCGATAATGCTTTTCTTTAAAAATTAAGAAATTAAGGGTCAACTGAAAAATGATGGAATGAAACAATGAAGAAGCAGCATAAACTTAACGTGAAATACTGCAGCTAAATTTGCAAGTTGACAAGACAAAAATACCACTTTCACCCAACATCTAATCAATCCCCAAACCTCTGTCCTCTCAACCATCACTCCCAAACTGCTTTTTTTTTTTTTTTTTTTTTTNTTTTTTTTTTGGTACTTCACTCCAGTAGTCACTAAACGCACTTCCTGAACAAACGCAACTTGGGCCAACCCCTCAGCACTGCTCACAAAAGCCACCCTAACCTCAAAATGATCCATAACAGACAACACAGACAAACACAGGCATGTATGTGTGTTTGATATAGTAGCTGAAGTGCTATGATGGGTTCGGATACATGAATTCCTCCATCAGCCATGGATTTTCCCTGCAAATTGGAGTTATTACTTATAAGTTTATGGATATACGTTTGCTGTGTTCCTGGGATACACAGCAAGAATGCACCTGGATCTCACCTGTCGATGGAAGGTAGGGAAAGTGGACCGAGTGATTTTGTAGAGCTGAAGTACAGTTTGAGTCACTGGATTTTCCTTCACAGTCAGCATCACACAATGCAATATTCATACTGTATAAATTAAAACCTAAAATAAATAAATGTAATTTCAGGTCTTTGGGCAGTTTATCACGTGCAAGCTGTTGTTTGTTTGCATATTTGATGTTGATTTTATCTAAAAAACAAACAAAAAACATATACAAATACTGATGTATCATTTGTCATTTTGGAGCAGATGTTTTGCTCTTGAAGGATGAGGACGATCCCAAATGTTTCACCAGGACCGAATATGATTTCACCTGCTTCTTTGAGACACCGGACAACAGGACATACGATTTGTTCTACAAGACTGATAAGTATGATAATTACATGTATTGTTTGTATTTAATAAGAGGATCTTAAGCGGGGTGTGGACTCGAGCCACAAATTTGTTTACTTGAAACTCAAGTTGACATAATCAAAAAAGACTTGCAAGTCAACTCTGACACCACTGATTTGACTTTGCTTAGAGTTTAGACTTTAGACTTGGAAAAATTCAACTTCTCTGCCAAACTAAAGATTCAAAAAATTATACTTGTCTTGACCTAGGGCTTGACTTTGGACTCAAGTACCAAGACTTGAGATTTACTTGTGATTTGCAAAACAATGACTTGGTCTCACCTCTGCCTCAGTCAATGATCTGAACATTACTCTGACATTTTAAATTTGATGAAGCTGATTTTCTTATTAAAATAGCCACACTTTTTTGGATGTTAAAGTTTATTTTTAACTGCTCCAACATTGATTCCATGTTTTCTGTTATGTTTGTCATGCGTATAAAGCAGCGCACCCATGGAGAAAAGGTGTAATATGTCTGTCCAGAGAACAGAGAAAGGAACATTCCTCCACGTCTGCTCTTTCCCTGAATCTGACATCTACTTGTTTGCCATCACACTCCTCCAAGTGGTGGAGACCAGCACCAACACCACCCTCTACTTACGCAATGTCTGCGTGGAGGATCAGGGTAACATGCTCATCTATCACTTACACAGCATTAAAAATACGTCACCTTCCTGAACAATGGAAATATATGGAAAGAGATTTATTTCTTTTAGAAAGAAAAGAAACATGTCAGATGACCAAACACTATAAACCTCTTTTATCATCTGTGCATAAAAATCGATTGACTTTTTCTTTTTGTTGTTACAGTTTCAATGATTCACTAATTTTGACTTTAGTGTTACTAATTTGTCATTCCATATATCCATTTTCTTGCTGCTGGTCTGAGTTTATGATAATATGACAAACAAAGGTCAACCAAATGTTCTTTTTCCTCTCATCTTGGGTATCACCGGATGATCTCAGCCATGCTGGGAGAGTTGAGGTTCACCTGAAACCAGTGGCGGGCCGTGCATTTTACACCTAGGCCTTCAATGCGATCCTCCCGTAATTAAACCACCTTCTAATAAGCTCACCATGACACTAGGGCTATATGCTGCTGTTATTGGACATAACCAGCTCATATTTACAGTGACAGTAACCTTTATCGAGTGGAATAAAGTGATTTAACATGAGGATCAACACCTATGTCAGTTACAACACACTAACTACTGAGACATGAATAGGATGTAGCATTATTACGCATTATGACAGGATGCTGCATCACAAATAGACATGGCATAACCCAAATCAGTTTCATTACCAAAGAAACAAGAACTCACAACAGCCATCACATTTACTCATAGACCAGCAAGTAAGCAAAAACGCCATAAAGCACAAATAACACAAACAGTATTCAAAAGGCTTCCCCACAGATTCCAGCCACATACAAATCCATAAAACTTACCAAAGGTGCTCATCATCTGAAGAAAGTCCGTCCTCCTTTCTGTCTTTATAAAGAGTTTAACGACACGGTTGCACATTATCGGTGCGTTTCAGTTCCAAAATGTGAAAAAAAAAGCGTTGTCAGTTAATCCATTTCTTCTCCTCCTTCAGCCATTGTGCGTTAAAAAAAAACAACAGGACTAAGTAAAAATCGAAACAAAAAAATCTAAAGCACTATATCTAAAAATCTAAACGTCAAAAAAGAAAGTTTAAATAAACATTAATGCTCCGTTACGTGCTAGCTAGGTTTACTTGAGTTAGCTAAGCTAGCCGGCTCTCTTCTTCTCATGAATTTCTGGCAGGCTGTTTAGCTGAGTAGCATAATGCTGTACTCTGATGAGTAGGCCAAGGCCAGCTAGAAGGCCCTGACGTGTAAAAGAATACGCCCAACACGGCAAACTTGAAATCTGATTAGTTAAACTATATGATAATCAAAACGTCGTCCCATTTGCTTGCATAGCAGAGGAGATTCACTCGAGATTCTGAAGGCCTCAGGCTAGATTTTTTTTTACCCAGAGACAGCACAGGGGTAAAATCTGATTGGATAAAAGCTCTAATTTCTATGAGCTGCACTGGAAGCAGTGCAACTGAGGGATAGAGTAGTGATGAAATGACGTTAATAACAAAACTGATGGGAATGAACTTTGTAAAATACATATAGCATCAATAAAATATATATTAAATTATAAAAACATAATTTGATGATTCTGACAATCTCTAGGCCAGCAGAGAAGGCCTTGCTGGCCCTGACCATACACCACTGCCTGAAATCCTGTTGAAAATCTTCTACAGGTGGATTCAGTAATGTGTTCTTCATTTTTCACCACATTTTTGTTTCTAGTTCTCCTGGATCCCCCTTTCAATGTGTCTTTGCGTCATACTGGCCGGGCAGGAGAGCTGCAGGTAGCATGGCACATGCAAGTAGCAAAAGGATGGGAAAAGACAGTGCATTACAGGATACGATACTCCTCCGAGCTGCTTGGAGAGAAAATAAAAGAGGTATAGAATGCATCACTTTGTTGTAAACACCCATGGAACACCCACACAGGTGATTTCAATGGTTTTGGTTGATTAGATCTCTTCTCAGGACTGTGTGGGGGTGTACAGACTGTGCTGACCCTCCTGGTATGCTTGCTGCACCTGTTAGGCAGGACAACACACACTTTTCTCCACCCACCTTTAACCCGAGTAGAGGAATAATAAGCCTGAATAATAAACCTGTGTGGGTGAGCAGGACCCATAAAAGCTTTGAAATTCTCCATGAAAGCTTGGAATGTCCCACTGATGGTACAAGAGACATACATGGCACAGTATATTGTTATTAGAACCAAAGTGATAGCCAATGAAGGGTTTACTGCACAAAATTGTGAAGTTTATGAATATTTGTTATTTTTGCTAATGGAGGATCAATAATGTGTTCATATGCAGGCCTATATTACTATTTACAGTTAGTGAAAATTATAAATATTATAGTAAAAATCTGCTGTATTTGTTATTTTTACAGGGACAGGGAGTTCAAGTCCACAAACTGGTCTCCCTGGTACCAGGGGAGGTGGTTCAGGTCCAGGTCAGAGTCAAGCGTGCCTATAGTGAAAATGAAGGACACTGGAGCCACTGGTCACACCCTATGCTCACAACAGCTCCCCAAAGAGCAGGTGGGTCAGAATGAGAAAAGAGAGTGTCAGATGAAAAGGCAAAAGCATTTTTGAGGTCCAATGTGGTCTTTTATAAGTTATCCACCACAGATGTAAAGTTTTAGTGGAAAATTTCTTTTCTTTCAGATGACGTTTCTCTGCTGTGCTACACTTCTGACCTGCAAAATATCACCTGTCAGTGGAATCCATACAAATACAAAGAATTTGCCTACAAGCTTTTCTATAAAATGAGTATCAGGTACTGTAATTCTGCATTACATCAATCATAACACTCAATTTCCTGTAGCTCTCTGTGCTAGTTGGTGCATGTTTTGAACAACAATTGTTGTTTCACATGATTATAAATGCCATATTTCTTACTATTCCTCTGTATAGACCAAAACACAGAGTAAACTTTGTTTGCTGAGATTTTATAAATTTGTACGACTTCCTCCTTAGTCAAGCTTCAGATTGGAGAGAATGTCGCGCTGACAGGAACTGGACCGACCTGTGCCGTTTCCATGGAGATGAGTCCAGGGTAATCCAGGTCAAACTCAGCAACAGCTCAGCTCCAGCCCCCCTCAGCAGGACTTTCTACAGTGAGCCTTTCACCCTGAACAACAGCAGTGAGTGATGTTTGTTCATAACTAAGCATAATTAAGCTTTAGTGCTTTGAATAAACTGGTGACATGAGAATAGTTGCTTCCTGAGCCATTCATGCTGTATGTGAATCAAACAAGCTATTTTGCTCACGTAGATAGCTTGATAAATTTAATCTCAGTAAGTCAGCTAAATTCACTAACATCATCACTTTACATCATGGCTTTTCATTGAGCTTCAGCTTATACTGTATTTCAGAAACTGCCTTTTATATACTGACAAAATGTTTCTTGTCTATGTTTTCAGTCAGAACTTCTCCACCAGGTCATGTAAGAGGAGCGGTGGAGAGGGGAAAGCTGTGTTTGACATGGAAAGCTCCTCTTCTGGAGCTACTGACTCACCTGCAGTATGAGATCTGCTACCAGACCAGAGGGGATGGGGCATGGATGGTGATGGTTTTTGATTTAGTATATTTGAAGGAGACATGTTGCGTTTTTTGTTACTTCCCTAATTTTTATAGAGTTATAGAGTAGGGAGTATGTCCTAAACATTGTCAAAGTTGCAAACCTTTAGGTTGATGCCTATAATAATGCATCCAAATCCAAAGGTCTGGAACTGCCCTGAAAGCTTCATTTTCACTTAGTCTTCAAGGCTTGACAACAAATCCCAAGACAGGCAGGTCACAAGTCAAGTCAAGACTTGAGACTTGTGATTTGCAAGCAATGACTTGGTTCTATCGCTTTTAATCGGTGCTGCCATCTCTGACCTGATAAAGCTGCTCAGTCAGGTTAGAGCAGCCTTTGGAAGAGGGACCTTAAAGAGACAGTACCTTAAAAAGGCCTGTATTCACTCAGTGTGCACAATGATGCTACAGTAAGGAAGATGATGCATTTTCTACATATTAAAGGTGCAAGGGTTTCAAAAGATACCCCTAAATGAAAATAAAAAATAGAAATATGTATAATACGTCCACGTTAATGCCATGTAAAATAATGCTCAGGAATATAAGGATATTCAAAAATATTGAGAGAGAACTATTGCAACAGCTCAGAGTATTATTATCATGAGTGATTCAGATGCTCATTAAGCATTCTGTCCTCAGACTGTGTCCCTAAAAGGTCCAGAGACTGAAACATGTCTGGAAGTTCCAACAGGAAGCCAGTACAGGGTCAAGATCAGAGCTAAACCAAATGGGTCCATCTACTCAGGTCACTGGAGTGAGTGGTCACATGTCCTAAGTAGAGATGTCCCCACTGACATCAGTAAGCATCCACCGACTGAATAACAAGAGAAAATTATTCATTTTTTAAATAATAGTCCTTGTAGATGTATCAACCCTGATGCAGTCTGAAAAATTGTTTTTCAGGTGCTTTGCTCGTCCTGTGTGTTCCTGTCACCATGTTGATTCTGGCTGTTGTCTTAATCATATTGTTTCCTATGTACCTCAGGTAGGAGCTTTTCTCTCTGTTTCATTTAGCTCATATAAATAATGCTTCATAGAAAGTTCATACAAATGTTTTATGACCTGCTCTAATAAAATTACAGCTACTCAAATGGAATATCACTGAAATTAAATGTTTTTAAATTCATATACTGTATATATATATGGGTATTTATATTGCAATTTGTGCAGCTGCTTAGAATTTTTGTAGTTTTACTCCATTTGATGTTCTACAGAGTCACTCAAAATCACATTTTTAAAAATAATTTTAGTCATGAAATAATAACATGCCTTTGTAAGCACGCTACAGCCTTTGGTATAAGAACAAAAATATTAACTGCTTCATTGACTTTCTTTGTTATGTTCTCTCTCTCTCTCTCTCTCTCTCTGTTACATTGTGTGTTTTCATAGGAAGCTGAAGCAGTATCTTTGGCCACCAGTACCAAATCTCGACAAAGTCCTGCAAGGCTTTCTGACAGAGTTCAACGGACAAAGATGGGTAAGTATTAAGTATTCATGTACAAAATTTAAGATATAAGCGTATTCCATGTAAGTGAATGAAAGAAAAGCAGTGAGCTGTGTTTTTGTGTTGTGATCACACTATAGAATCCTCCAATCACAGCAAAGCAGAGCCCAGAGGAAACCACCGCATCTGTGGTGGAGGTAATGTCCGAGGATGAGGCTTCGATGGCAGGGAAGCTCTCTGAGGAGTCCACCCAGCTTCTGTCTGAAAGCAGTGGAGATCAGGTCAGTGGAAGCCCCAGAATCAAGCCTGAGGTCCATCCAGACTACGTGACTCTGAGCAAAGACAGTGTCATCCTATGTCCTAAAGGAAATAAGTATGTGTATGAGAAGGATGAGGAGAAAGGAAGCTCAGGGGTGAAGGCTGAGATTCTCCAAACAAAATATGACTGTTTCTGCACTGATAAGTTGGCCTGTTTCCCATCATGCTCATGCACTGACTTTCTCAATCATTCCTATTTGCCTCTGGCTGAGCCTGTGGACAGACGGGACTTTGCTGTACGAGGACCAGGAAACCTTTACACCAATGTCCCCCAGGAGAAAGCTACAGGATGACAGTCAACCTTTGATTTGATGTACCATGTGTTTAAAACGGGTGCTGTACATTAACCAATAACACATGTAGTGTCCATATTTACTGAATCAGCTCTCTGGTAATGGAAAAGCTAAAATAATTTGAGGATTAAAGTTTCCCGTGGCTCAGAAAAGGAGAGTTATCATGTATTCATAATCACTTTTAAATTACATACTGTATGTATTGTTATATTAATTTTATATGGATCCAATATATTTTCTTCATTGTTAATACATAATTGTTTTATGCCAACATTAGTAATTTATCACTGTTGTTTTTAATCTTTTCAATTTTTTCTTCATGTGGTTTCAGAATTTTTCCTGTTTCCTCATTTTGAGATTCCTGTATTGTTTCATTTTTTTATTTTTAGTTTTTTGTTAACTTTTTTTTTTAAATATAATAATTACTTATTCCTTATACAAATTACCTGACTAACTGCTCTTGTTTGTGCTAATTTTACTTACTTATTTCTATATTGACTGGTGAAGCAGAAATGATGTAAATGCAGCACAGATTGACATAATACCTCATTGCACCTGTCAACCTTTGATAACAAGAACATCAAATATCTACAACTGTTCAAGGTTTTCAATAAAACAGACTATAGAAGTTTCTGTAACTGGAAACTGAGGAATAACTTAGTGATCCTGAGGTTGCAGTGGCATTTTATTTCCACTAGAGGGAAGCAGCTCACAGGAGGATGTAAGAAGGATGTACTACATCTTCAAACAATAATGCTTTTCTGTTGATGTTTTTTTAAAATCAGCTTTTATTAGAAACATTACTCTCAATGTCCACAAATTAATTTTATATAAATATAATGCCACTGTAAATACTCTTATTCACTCTAACAACTGTAGCAGAACTGTCTGATTTATATACTTTCCTCAATTTCATTCAAAATGTATATGCTTTGTGAATATTTTTATAAGGCAAAATAGCCAAGAATTGTCAGTTGAAGAGGCTGATACGCATGACACGTAACCGCCCCAAAAATGTATATTTGTCTTTCCTCCTTTCGGAAAGGTAAAACAAGCTGTTAATTCATTTTGCACTAAAATAACATCCAATTTCAAGTTACTGATATAATATTGATGATAAACCATGTCAAACCATGTTTTCTTTCCTTTCTTTTTTTTTTAAATAGGAAACACTATTTACATTAGATTTGCAAAACCTTCTTTGTGTGTCATTTTCCATCACTAGGTGGCAGTAGCGTACCAGTACTGCCAGGGCTCTCACCGAGAGAGAGAGACATCACAAGTTAAGATTTTGGCTCAGGTTCAGTTTTGTATTTCACCACCCTTGATTTTGAGGATAATACCTCTAAATCATTCACCAAAAACTATTAATTAAACCTACGATAATAATCATGAGTTAAAGGTGGATTTTAACTGGAAAAAACACACATAAAGGACAGTTTAATGGTCAATGTTACTTTATTACACAAAACAGATGAAAAGCTCAAATTAAGATGTTAAATCAAAAACTTATTAATCACAGCTTTTATGAAAACCAGGAGACCTGAGTTGAATTGTGGGCAATCATAACACCATGACTACTAGGATTTTAATATCCTGGTTACAGTTATTGAATCAACAACAAATAATTGAGTCAACAATTGTATGCATAAATCTATTGTGTGAAAATGAGACAACAGCTTCCTATAAAACTACTAATGTTACACTTTCACAGCAGGCCATTGCATCCATTCACCAGACTGTATGATATCATGGCCATTAATTACTGCACAATTGTGAGTATGAGGCAATAGCAGAGGGTGGGAGAAAAAAGGAAGGAAAGAAAGAGAGTGAAATGGAGAACAGTGAGGAGAAAGTCAGAAAGTTTAAGAGAGTCAGTGTTTACTGCCGTACAAGCTTCTCCTCCCAAAAGGAATTCTTTCCATGTTTCATCACTGCCCGCTTGCCCATACGCAAATGTCTACAGGGGGAGGCTGAATCACCTACTGATGTCATTTCCACAACTTTCACTTGCAATCACACTGAGAAACAGCATGGTTTAAGACACAATGGCTGCAAACATATACAGCATATATGGATGGATGTTATGATTGCCATGTATAGGACTCCAGCATGAAGGCCACCAAAACAGATCTCAGCTACTTTAAAGGGGACACATTATGATTTTATTATTTATCACATTTTTTTATAGTAATATAATAGCAAGTATGTGTTGAATGCTGTCAAGGTTGCAGAACTTATCGTCCATATTAATAGAAGTGTATCATTAAGTCTAATCCATAGGTCCTGCGCTGCCCTGAAAGCTTGGTTTGTATAAGTCCTTGACATCTGTAACATGTTTACATCAACATGTAACATATTTAAATGTGCCCATTTACACACCTGGTTAGACACGCCCATCAAGTACAAGGCTCACGATCAAGTGTTGCCTGGCATATATATTTTGTAGCCCATAGGTGATTCCAACAGTGGCTTGATGCAGCTGGCCAATCAGAACAGAGCAGGAAAAAGTGCCTTAAAGAGACAGTACTGAAGAAGGGCCGTTTTCGCTCAGTGTGCACAGTGATGCTGCAGCAAGCATCAATGTGTTTTTGCTTTTGTTTTCATATTAAAGCATTGCAAAGGTTTCAGAATAAGCCCATAAAAGAAACTAAGAACATAAAAATCTGCATAATATGTCCCCTTTAAAACTGGATACTACTGTGAACACAAAAGGCAATACAGTGTAAATCAAGGAGGTTAGGTTTTGTATGCCATTGCATTTTATACAGCATACAGTACATAAATTACTCAGTGTAAGACTAAAAACTATTACAGTGGTTCTCAAACTGTGGTACATGTACTATCAGTGGTACTTGAAGCGCCCCCTGGTGGTATACAAGATGATTGTGGAACTTTCTGCAGAAAATCAAAACAACTCAAATTTATGTGTATGGAAATTCTGTTATTATGGCAAGTTAGCAACAAATAAAATGGGTTTTTACAGTCTGACAACCACGCGATGTTTTTCTGTGATTTTGGTAGCTTGTTGGTGAGGCGGTGCTTGGCTAATACTTGGCCCAAAAACTTTGCAACTACATAATCAACAACAAAGGCAGATCCAAAGATTCATACATCAGTAGCTAAGTCAGTAATTTTTCATAGAGGTAATGTATATTCAAAGGATCAGAGGTATTAAGTTGGACTAAACAAAGCTTAATGATCATTTAATACTGAAAACATTATCTGTATTCTGTTTCCATTTATGCAAGTTTGCATTCCCACATAAATCAATACAAATATGAGCTGGCAGGGATGAAAAATTGCTATGGTCACCAGCATCAATCAAGAGATCATTATTAGCTTAAACGACTGAAAATAAGTCAAAATCAACCTACAATACTGCGCCAATAATCACACCGATTAGTAAGCAAGTTAGTACTTTCAGTGTTAACCAATCACATAAAACGATATAACATTTATAAGACCAAAGGCTCATATCTGCAACAAACATTTCAAGCTTTAAGACTCGTAAAGGATTCAAAATCATATCATACATACATTATCAGGCAGATGGCCGTGCATTTTTAAAACTATACAATAGGATGAATTATGAAGTCAACACTTCAACTGTATTAAATAGCCAAAGACACAAAAATCAGTTAAATTCATCTATGTCAACTGTACACATTGTTGGTCATATACTTCATAAATTGGTACCTTCATAGCAACAAAAAGCCACCATGTTGTTTTTCCAGTGTTTTATTCTGTGCGAACACACTGATTGGTCCGCACATTAGCAGAGTGTTTATTTCAGGATCAGCAGGTCTCATCACAGCAGCACAGTTAAAATGAGCTTCTACCCTAACTGATCTGGGAGCAGATACTCCTTCAACGGATCAATTTGTAATTAATAAAACTTTTCTAGACCAGTAAAGAGCAAATACAGTAAATAAATTACATTTGTAATCCAAGGCTGCTTTTCTGTTCTTTTACTTCTATTCAGCCTTTCATAGAGTGTATTCAATTAAAGATTCTTCACTGTCCTGTTCTTGTACTTGTTAATGTGTAACTTCATTAGTTTTGGAATTTCCTGAATTATCACAGTATTAAAGATCCTCTTTCTTCCACTACAACTCAAGTATCGCAGACCTGAAATTTTGTCATATTAACTGTCCTAATCATAGTGTGTCAGCTGCATTAGCCTCACATATTTTGAGTCATTTAAATGTAAATTTTGTGTTTTGAGGGAAAGTAGAAAAAACTACTTCCCCCGAATTTATATAGATTCTTTGCCCCTCAGCAACAACAAACTTGTCCATCTCGTCCCCAAGTATTTTGGGGAATCTTGATCTGAAACGGACTCAGCATTGTTAGAGCCCTGAGTGAGCACGCTCAGATGTTGGCCTTCTTGTTGATGAGCACAGAGCAGCATGTGAGGGCTCCGTTCACTTTGACCTTCTCCGCGTTGGAAACGGGGATCAACATGTGGTCCTTCAGCTTCTCAAATATCTACAGGACACACAGACAGGATTGAATCTCAGACATCCTGTGCGGAACCTCATAAATACAGTGGATTTCCTAAGGGAAAATGGTCACATGAAGCTGCTGTGTAGCTTCAGCTTTGGATGAAATTCAACAAATCATGAGCTATGCCATTGGGAAAATATTCTTAGTGGTATGAAATATGTAAAAATCAAGACCCTGTTCATTTACATCAAAGAATAAAGGGGAAAAAAATACTAAAAAATAAACACTGACCAGCTTCATCTCAAGTTCTTTTGGAAAAGGCTGAGAACAACTCAACTGACAAAACCCAAATTGGAAGGGAAAGCCTATTATGCAACACTTAACTCTGTTTACTCTTGTTGTCAGTGTGTAATGTTCTGTGATATGAAAGCCCTGCAGAGGGACACAAAATGTGAAGACTTCCTGGTCTCCCAGCAAAGAGTAAAAAAAAAACAGTGGGAGTGAGAACTATTACAACATTCTCCAAAGACCCTCGTAAAGTACTGTGTCACCCTGTGGAGTTTTTCCAGAAGAAAACCAGTGTTTTCCTTCCAGACTTCCAAACTGAGATATTTTTCTCTCTAAACTCTCGCTTCAGCCCTGCTGTGATACTGAGCGGGGCCCCGCGGCACAGCCACAGGGGCCAACTAAACAAATTCTTATCTAATGATGCAACATGGCTGATGGAGGCACTAGTGATCCAGATGCAGAGTTGTAAGCGTTACAGTCCTACACCATTAAAACTCATTCAGCCCAGTTTGATTTTGTGTAGGGGACTATGTGGACATGCTATGGCTCCACAGAAACAGACCAGTGGAAACTAGGAGCCTCACTTCAACAAAAGCTTCTCCAGGGCTTCACACAGTATATATAGATGAGACACAGGTGTGTCTTCAAACTGATTGGGACACAGAGGCCAGCTCTAATTAGGTTATTGGCTACAAGGCCCCCAAGACAAACGCTGCCTTCATGTGCTCCTTGTAAGTTCCAACTTCACAGTTCTGAAGTGTTTTTCTGGCCAGCAAATTATTTACAAATGCAAGACAGCAGAGACGTATCTTATCCTTTAACAACAACAGGAGAGATTATATATTAGGTAAGTATTTTTTGTATTAATTATTGCCTACACACACTTTGTAGTTTTCTATTTTCTCTACCAGACAGGATTACTTGTATTTTTAACAACACCGTCCTAAAATGCCACAGCTTGGCAACTTTGGTCTTTCCTGTGCATGCAGCTCGTAATTACGGTATCTATAGGGCACAAAGGCAAAAAAAGTTTTAGAAAATGACCAAAATACTTCCATGTGCAAAGCAAATAATTACATCTGAATGTAGCTGCATAGAAGCTATGAGAAAAGACAGTAAGAGGAATAAACTACAAACAAAAAGAACTGCCTGTATCAAAAAAAAAATCTACATATGTTTAGCTCATTTTAAGAAGACGATGGTGGTGGTGGAGGGCTGCTACTATATTTCAGTGGGGCTTTTGTTGCTCAGCTTCTTTATCTCCTCACCTAGTAGCCCCCAGGGCCGTCGCCACTGCTCCCTATGAAGATGCCCTGTCTCCGCCCNCCCCGACCCTACCAATCCTCTCTCATGACCCCCTGCCTTTGTTTATGTGGGCCTGTTATGTAACTTCACGAGCAAACTAAAAATAGACAAAAGATGAGGATGGGCAATGTTTAGAGTTCAAGAGCGGCAGGAGTCTTGCTGAGTGTCTTAGTAATTGTGCCAATAAATCTCTACGTCTCATTGGAGGAAGAACAAAGGATTTTCCCTTGGGAAACGTGTATCAACTGTAGACCTGCTGTACAAAGAACAAGATGTAACAGTTTAAACTATTCTTGTTATTTCGCTGCTTGTATTGTTTTCCACTTTTCTTTTAAGATAGCATTTCTTAAACACAGGATTGAGACCAAAATGAATCCCAGGCCAGTTTGTGGTGCTTCTGAATCACCTTTTGTCAGTCTGGATAATGAAACAAAAATCTATTTTTCAAATATAGGTCCAAGTGTTTAAGAAGAAGACTTTTGAGGTGTCTACGGTCCATTAAAGGTGCTTCCAAAGCAGGAAGCATGAGATACACAAACAGATTTTATAAAGCTTGACTTGAATTCCCTTAGTTGATCTTCTTGGAAACTATTGAGCCTTCAGGGTGGATGTAAATCCAAAGACGCATAATTTTGTGAATTCTTCCTTCTAAAAATAACTGCTGGAGGTTGGGGTTTTAACCAGACTACATTTTGAGGTCTGAGCACTGTCTCTGCAGATTGCAGGGTGTTGGGTTGAATCCTGTGAGAATCAGAAGGTCCGTTTGGCTCGTCGTGATGTGAAAGTGACCCCAAAGCATCTAAATGACACGGCTGCTGCTCAGCTTTTCCAAACCCCAGCACACAAACAAGGAGCATAACATGTCACTCACTGCAAATTAGTGTGGAAAATGATAGGCAAGTGTCATGGGTCAAAAGGAACTAAAATATTATAAAGTACTAAGTCGGTGTGTGTCTGAAAGAACTTTGCGAAGGCTTAGCGTCATATATATCCATGTGCTGATGGTTTATCATGTGACGAATGAACACAGCAGGAAATGCCCAAGAATGAGCCAGCACACATACAAGTTTAACTAAGGACACACGCTCTTAAGGGCATTTTTTAGGAGGATCCCAAGTATAATTCTTAAATATTTGTTTGACATTTGTCTCTTCTCTTTGAAGCCTTTCATATGAACTCCTGAAACAGTGCAAACCTCGCAACTGTGATTCTAATTTTCCTACTTTACTTTCATCTGGACTAGTCCTCCTCTAGGGGACTAAACAGCGCTGCATGTTTCCATCTTTCTCTGTACTACTCTCACCTGATTGCTTAAATAGGCCAGAAACCAAAATAAAGAGTTAAAAGAGGCTAAAACTTTCAGAGTTGCAGAATTGGGTGATCAGTGGTAATATAAAAAAAATATCAGTTCTTGCAGGTTCACGGTTAAAGTTCTGCAAAGAAAAGGACAGTAAAGATTTTTGTCCCAAGAAATTTGTGTGACTCTGTCCCCTGGTGTTTGATCCGAGCTGTAAGAAAAGGTTCCTGTCTGGTTCCTAGCTGGTTCCTGTCAAACTCCAAGTTCCTTTGTTGTCTAGCTCCTAGATTCTCAATCGTGGGCATCGGGACCCACAACACTGCATATTTCCTATGTCTTCCTGCGAGCTACCTGATTAGCTAAAGGTGTGATCACCTGGTCAAGAGTTGGTGCCTCCCAGCTCTTAACTGGCTAAATTTAGTGAATCAAGTACAATACTTATGCAGTGTTGTGGGTCCTGAGGATCAGGATTGGACACCGAAAAGGTCTAGCTGACCTGCAGCGGTTTACAAAAAAGAAACCATGTGGTTTCCTGTGTGCTTCACTCACCAGCTGGCTGTTTTTCTCAGAGGTCTAGCCACTAAACCAGTCCTGTCAGCGTTCCTTCAATATTTGTTCACCCCAAAAGAGCAGCTTTAGGATTGGACTGGTGTGAGTGTGTGAAGACATTAAGTGTACTGCATGTAAAAAGAGCTGAGCGATACCTTAATGCTCTCTGGAAACTCTTCTGCTGTGCTGTGAAGAAGCACATGTCCCTTATTGGGCAGGTTCATGTAGATGCAATTGGCAGCAATGTCGTCAGGCACCGTCAGTTTGTCGTAGCGATGGTCACTCATGTGCTGCATGATCTACAGATAAACAAACAGAGACCGACAGGTAAGGCAGCCAGAAAAGACATTCAGCTAAAGAAACAAGAGACTGTGAGAGCCCACATGACTTTTGGAGAGACAGACAGAAATGAAATAAACAGGTATTCAGACTATCAGACACATTGAGTCAGAAGCAAGGCCACAATACCAGAGGCAGCACCAGATCCTGTTGCTAGCCAAACCACTCTCGGGGCCTGGGGGGCCTTAATGGAGAACACAGGAGCAGAAAGACATTCTTTCTCCGCAGATGTCATGTTATTTATGTAATCTGAAGGAGTCGAAGGTGGGACGGACTGTGGCTGTAGAGGCTGAGAAGATGCTCATTTTGCCAAGTGGAAGTCGGGGCGGTGAGGATGTTATGACCAGAATGCAGGGCAGGTGCCTCTTAATGTTTATGAGAAGAACATCTGCAGACGTTTACCTCAGAGAAAAGAGGACGGGAGGTGGAAACTGACTAGAAAAAAAAAAAATCCAAAGCTTGAAAATTTAGAAAAGGTATTCTGAGAAGTGAGATTTCAACCTAAAGTTGAACACACTCGTGTTAGACTGCTCTCTCTCTCTCCACTTTTTTCATTGCTTTTCCAGTCTGTCATCCTCTGCTCCCCTCATCTTTAAAGACCCCCTTCCACTTTTGAGTGGAAGTTTTTCATCTGGCTCCTTCTCGGATGTTTGACTTTCACTGTACAGATTGATGTATGTGCAGAGTTTGTCACTAAAAGCTGTTTTCACATTCCTCTGCTGAAAAGGGAAGACTTCATGCCTGAAATGAGTTCACCAGGTGCACATACGAGTGCTGTTTGTCAATCACGGTTATGAAAAGTGAAAATGTTTATAATCAGGTTGACGTCTTCTATAAAATGACATGCACGCTTTGTATGGATGTGTTAACTAGTTGTCATGTTCAGAACGAAGTGAAACCACACCAATGTCGCAGGTGGGCGGGGCCATCGCTGCATATTCATATGCTGCATTCAATGTAAGCTCGCAAAATTGTGAATTTTTCCTTACAAATTTGTGGGGATTTTTACTCACAAATTTCTGATTTTGTTTTCTTGCAAATCTATGAATTTTTCTCAGGAATTTTTTTTTCCCCATCTACTGTGGCCCTAAAATGCCATCATATCCTCCCTGACCATAATTGGTCCAAATATTGCAAAGCTAGTTGCATCACCGGTGAGAGGCCAGCAGAGCTTGACTGAAGTAAACAGCCATGAAATACTTAAGATGAATTGGACGTCTTTTCTTTTAGCCCTGTAAGTTTGACTTAGTATGAAATAGACCGAGGCCTTAAAAAAAACTATGAAAGCTAGTTAGTAGCAGTAAATCTACAGTCATTACAAACTGGCAATGTAAATTCAGTTTAAATTAAATTTATAGCTGCCACTGCCTTTTCTGTAAGAGTGCAGGATTGCAAAGTGGGGGAGGCAGCATATGTGTGTGTGTGTGTGTGTGCATATGTGCGTAACTAGACCAGAAACATTCCCATTCCCAGGTCGCTTTTGGGTGTGTTACGTGATTGCAGCGGCCCTAAATGAAAACACTGTCCATGTGTGTGACTGCCAACACCGTGTCTCACACACAGGAGGATTAAGAATGGTGGAGGGGAGAATAAACTTTCACTCCACCAAAGATCACAATTATTACTGCTTCAGTCTTTCCTGAAAACCTCTCGCTCTGTCTCTAAAACATCCCATTTTCTCAGTAATAACAGTAAAAAAAACTATATGGGATGTAAGGAAAATGTCCTACCACAGAACTGAATCATGTTTCATGTAACGTTCTGATCCATGAAATGCAATTAAAACCCTGGAAAATCAACCTAACCTGGCTCAATCAAACCTTCCCTGTACTTTGTCAGGCAGTTCAGTATAAAACCAGACTATTGGCTCACTTATTTATTTTAACAACATGAGAGAGTTTTTAATGGGAACAGATCTCAACTACCTTCAGTGGCAAGAAAATGTTAGTGATCCCTCTGGAATTGCCTGGATTTCTGAAAAGGAACCTAAAGTTAGCAGCAATCTGCAGAAATCTTTATAACTTGCACTGAAGTCTCTGTTCAATTGTCCACTACAAGAAAAACACTGAATGAAAATGGTGTACATGGAAGGATAAATGTTTTCCAAAAAGACTAATGTTTTCCAAAAAAGATATCACTGTATGTTTCCACTTTGCAAAAGTGCCTGGATGTTCCGCAAGATTTCTGTGGACAAGTGAGAAAAAAAGGGAGAACTTCTTGTCAAAAATGAAATGTGGTATGTTTGGAAGAAAGACACTACACACCAGCACCAAAAACCTTATCCTACCTGTGAATCATGGTGGATGGAGAATTGTGGTTTGCTGCCTAAGGGCTTGGGCAGCTTACAATCATTGAAGGAACAATGAATTCCGATTTGGATCAAGACATTTTACAGGACAATGCGAGGGTATCAGTCCAGCATCAAAGTTTAATAGAAATTTTATGATTCAACAAGATAATGACCCAAATCACACAAGTAAATCAATAGCAGAATTGTCCAAAAAGAAGGAAATATGTTTTCACTGTCCTGATCCAAAGCAGACCCATGGAAAACCAACCTGAAACCAGCGAGCATTAAAAATTTTTTAAAAAGAACCTCAGCCTTAAAAAAGACCCAAGCACAGCTGGATCCCATCCGAAATAGACCCAAGGATAATCAGATTTTATCCAAAATGCGATCGACTGAAGAGACACAAACAGTGGCAGCTGCATGATGATGCGGTTACCAATTAACAGATTTATTTCAACTTGCTCCTCATGTCGGCAAAAGAACTCCTCCTTTTTCTTCCTGTACTTCAGTTCACGCTCTCCATTTCACCTCAAAAAGCATATTTTCTTCTGCGGTGATTATGATGTACCACTTGGTTGGAGCTGATAGATACTCGAGTATAAGAAACATTGACACATAGACCTGAGGCAACAGCGTAGAACCCAACCCAATCCAATTAGACTGAATATAATTTGGACCAGCCTGATTCCGGTCCCAGGTCTGGTCTTGGTTCTGAGAGACCAAGTGGCCCCATGAAGACCTTGATGTCTAAGACACTCTATCCAAGTCCAAACTTTAACCCAACTGAGATGGTGGCATAACTTGAAATCCCAGAATTTGATGAATGGATAATTCCAAAGGGTTTGTAAACTTTTTCTTACCAATATATATTTCTCAGAAAGAAGTAAAGAAAGAAACTTATATTTACTATCTATAATTCCATTATAACATTTCAGTGGGTTGATGATGCAAGTCAGTGATTCTTATATCTTCATAGACCTTCAGTGGCTTTTCTAAACTCAGTTCATCTGCCCTGGATCATTTGATATAGTTCAGATTTCTGGAGTGAAGAACCCCTGCTTTTCTGAGGCCTCTGTGTAGTTATCCTGGCACTCGACCAAGCATGGAGTTACAGCAAAGTTACTTCTGGACAGTGGCTGAGGTCCAGCTAATACACAGAGTGGTAACTGGGCAGCAGAAAGTGCTCAGTCAGAGCAGCTAAAACTAAATATTTACTGCAAGGAAATAAAATTCCCCCAGCAATGACAATCTCAACTAACAAAATTACTGCCAGATTACTGGACCTCATGCCTCCCACCATGGTCATCGACATTTTGGCTCCTGTTTTGTATATGTATAATGGTCATTGTATTCTTCTTTCCTAGGATGCATTTTCAGTTTTACACAGCTTCTTTTCCCTAACAACAGCAACATGTACAAAACAAACTGGAAACTGCTTCCAAATCCTGATGGGAAATTAGATTGAAACTGATTCCTGTTGGTGTAAAATAACCATTTGCGATTGCGATTGCTCCTTGACCACGTATTTTGGCTCACATGGAGTGTTTATAGCTGCACCCAAAGTAACCAAAAGAAGACGACAGGAAGGAAGGAAGCAGATCTGTGCTTATACAGAGAAGGATTCCACCCTAAAACAGAATTCATATTCATTTCCATATGTTTTGTCATGATATCAGGCTGTTCAGTCATACTCAGGTATGAGCAAGTCTTAACGAGACCTGACACTGTAACGTATGAGACTGAGCTGACTCAAGGGTTCAACGAGTGCTTTAATGTCAGCGTGATTGACAGCTACTAAATCAACATTTAGTTTGCTTGCTAACTTGACTAATGACAGAAACATAGGCATATTTATATAAGGATAACCAACCTATCCTGAACATGATCTTCACCGTGTTGTCGCCTCATTTTCCACAAAACTCGGGCATGTAAACAACCTTGAGGTGCAGCTCAAACCCTTACCAGGAGTAATGACCTCATGAATCAAACTGGACAAAGAACAAGCATGACTGGTGGGCTAAAGCCTGCCGGTGGCTCTTGGAGTGAGAGAGAGGGAGGGTGGGTGCTGTGGTGTCTGACTGAGAGGGTATTTCAGGATGATGACTTCATGAGTGAAGCCTGGCAGTGACAGCAACAGAGGAATGACCTTTATAAATATGTCTGGATGATTAAACTCATCCAGTCGACATGCATTCTCATCTTTGGGAAGGCTAAACACAGATGGGAGACAACACACATGGTATCTGCCTGCACAGGATCCTAGAATTCCACCCTTAAAAAAAAAACATACCAGTGGTTTTGCATGTTTGAGCTCAATAAATACTACCTGCATACAAGTTACGTGGCTGCTAATCGTTTTCCAAAACATACTACTGGAGCAGTACATTTTCAGATTGTTTTTCCTACTGTAAAGGAAGTCACTGGTTTCTGTTCATTCCAGTAAAGTCTACTTTTAGAGAATGGAATAGGTAATCCTTCACAGTGAACAATCTGTCGCTCTTATTTTTTGTCAAAGTTAATTAACCAATCCAAACATGGAACAACACGGAGGAAAATGTATGTCTCTGCCAGGGAATATAGTCCCGCAAAAAGACTGCTTTTACGGTAGAAATTAAAACGACCTTGCTTTCTCAAATTGAGCAGAAGTGTTAGCAGGTGAAACATTGAATTTTAAGGTGAGTGTATCATCAGAAGATCTAGAAAGATTAGGGGATTTGGCAAATAACATGAAAACTAAAATATGGTTTTATGTTTTGGAAGATGGTTGGCAGAAATGTCAAGTAAATGTGGGGAGAATTTATTGGGAAACCACTGATATGGTCCTTGAAAAGCCATATCGAAAGCACATAGGATCCTCACACTTGTCATCACAAGGCGAAATATTTCTATACAGCAAAATTTAGTTCCATAAAGACAAACTAATTACGGTATAAGCGTCTTTGTCCAAGGACACAGACAAAAAACCCTCAGTGCCACAGCAGTTGCACCCATATCCAAAACAAGCACTTTGAATTCATTAAAAGAGCAAAGAGAACATTACCTAATTACACCCAGGGTCGTTAAAAGTGCTTTAAAACAGGAGCTAATTGCTAGAAGAAAGGGTGACGTAAACCGTAATTAGAAGGCAAGCAGCTTGTCATTAAAGCCACTCCTCATTCCAGTAGCAAATTACTGACGCGATCAAACAGGCAGGAATCTTAATGAGTCGGTGTATGGCTGCAACATAAAATTAATTAGTGCATGTGTTTATTTCATAGATATTGAAACAGCAATCAAACAAGCTTAGAAGCCAACGAGTCTGTCCTTCTACTTTTCTGAAGTGCATTTTCTTATTAGGATGTTACTGTCTGATTGGCCAGTTCTAACTGCCCCCGACATACACTGATTATCTTCCATTCGACTTAATTTAACACTGTTTTGGCCTGGGCCAGTAGAGGGAGGTATTACACCAGGAGGTAACTGATAAGGCCTGCCGGAGAGGGCTTGTCTAGGCCAAGGGTGTATGTATGTGTGTGAAGTCTACACCCTTATGTAATTAAATATAAAGTATGCGTGTCTGTGACCATGCTGTGTAAATACAATAGTTTATCAGATTTCAGTCATGTGAGCCACCAAAAGTCCACAAATGCTCGCTCACGTTGACAGATGGGAATTTTAGGAATAATTCCATGAGAGGGATGGGCTGAGATTTATTACTCTCTTGGTGAAAATTACAAAATCCGTATCTGTCAGGGCATCAACTCCTCCTCTTTTATGAAGAGTCGCTTTGCATCCCCTGGCATTTTTTTCAAGGTCTATTGATGTGATGAAGCTTGATCAATTCAGAAGCAGTAATGAGCTCAGGCTGTTTAATGGAAGGACAATAGCTTTGTAATGGAGGTTGGAATGTGAGAGCCGGGGGCAATCCCCACAGATTATCTCAGAATAGGAATTAACGAGGAAGGTTTGGGGGGCAGGTGGTTTCTGTGTGCTTGCTGTCTAACTGCAGTGAGGGAGTCTGCTATGAATCAACATGTGCAATAACCTGTTCTGAATACCTCACAGAACGAGAAAAAAAAAAAGGGGGAATTGCACGGATTCTGTTGTTTCCATGACGATAGTTTCAACAGCTGGGGGAATAGCTGGAGAAGGCATAGTGGTGGGATGACACACACACATACATCGCTCAAAGAAATGAAATGTTGGATTTACTTAACTGGGTTATGGCAAACCGGTCCCACTAAACTGAGTTAAGTAAATGCGACAACACTGCATATAAATTTTTACTTAATCATGTTAATTAAATCTGACACAACCATTTTAAGTACATACTATATCACAGTATTGTGTTGAATTTACATAATGCAGTT
>VXCM01002082.1:0-15000 GCA_014773175.1 Lucifuga dentata
TTCTACTCTTCGTTCCCTCTCATTTTCCTCATTCATCAGCTCTTCAAAGTACTCTTTCCATCTTCATTCATCAGCTCTTCAAAGTACTCTAGATCCACAATTTTAAGAAACACAAATGCAGGGAGCACACAGGAAGCTCTGTTAACCTATTAATTCACCAGAAGCCTGCACTGCCAGTTTATTAGGTATGCCTGTACAATTCAATCAAACGCAATCTAATCCTGCAATAAATTCTATTTTTGCAAAGCTTATAGTGACACTGTGACAGAGAGGTATCGATTCAATTTTGTGGTAAAATGCACCATCATATTATAGGAAAGTTGTTTCTCATATTCGGCCCCCTCAGGTATGTGTAAGAGTATATATGTAGCTTTTTATTCCTCCATAAACAGTATTTTCCAAAAGAAGGAGTGCTCTAACTGGGACGTGGCAACAACAGCAGAATAAAGACTAAAAAAAGCAATGTTTTTTTGTACTTATTTACTTTGTACTTATTTACTTTTGATGTGGAGATGATTGAGCAGGCAGACATGCGTGGGTCACGGTGATCTGGTCTGGGTCTGGTCTGACACAACAGGGCGAGTTAGAAAAAAAAAAATCACGTCTCACTCCATAAAACTGTCTCCTGTCTGCCATCATGGCAAATGTCAATTTATATAATCTACTAATAGATTAACCTCTGGCCAAAAATGTGTTTTATCTACAAGAATAAACATGACATGTGAGTCAGGCTTTTTATTTTCAGAAATTCACTCCCACTCAGCATGTGCTGGTAGTCACGGTGTCACAAAACACTATTAAACAGGGTGGTGATGTTTCCTGTTAGTCACAATAGTTTTTTTTATGCTCCAATAAAAAATGTCTGGTCATTTTAACAATGAAGCTACCCTCAAAAATTCTCCAGCGCAAGTTAATTAAACCAGCTAACTTAATTTTACAATTAGAAGTGGTTATGCTATACTTTTCAAAGCTCCAAATCATGCTAAGGACCTCTCTGTTAAGCTTTCTCCCCTTTTTGTCTCCTTTACAGGGAGTCAAATGTTTTGACTATAATGGCTCCCTGCAGCTGTTGGTCACAGGAAGTTACGACCGAACAGTCAGACTGTGGAGTCGATTTGTGATCAGTCGTCCCGTAGAGACGTTGAAGGGTCACTGTACCACTGTGCTGGATGTCGTGATCTATCAACCTGTTGGGCAGATCTTCAGCTACTCCAGAGATGCTGTGAGTCTTTCTCAGGAAGCACGTAAAGATTCCCAAATCACGATAAACGATTCTTGTGTCTGAATCAGCCGCAGCACAGCCACGAGTAAATCAAAGTTCAACCCTAATCTGGTTATTCAAATTTCACTCTAAAAAAATTGTATCTGTATATTATCTGTCCTGGTCTGTATGCTTCTTTATTGCTAGATCAGTTCTCAAACTGCAGTATGTGTACCACCAGTGGTACGTGAGGAGCCTCCTGGTGGTACAGCGGATGACTCTGGAAATTTCTGCAGAGAATCTAAACAATTGGAATCAGTGGGAATTCTGTTATTGTGGCAAATTATTTACAAATGAAATGGGTTTCATGAAGAAATTGCTTTTTTTAAGTTTAATTATTTTTCTCTTTGAATTAAGAATTACTTTATTTTAGTTGAAAACAGCCCAACTTGTCCTTTTGTGAATTCCTGGATGTTGATAACTTTTTCAAACTCAATATCAGTGCAGCACAAAAGCACGTGGCTCGTTGTTGAGTCTGAGTTAGATAAGTGATTGTGTCTTGTTTCTCCAACAGGAACTGAGGGTGTGGGACATCACCACCCATCGCTGCCTGAAAACCATCCGCCCGCACTTCCCCTGCCTGAAACCCGGGCGAATCCCTGAACATGGTAACTTTCCTTTCCTGTTGCTAAGCCCTTCTCTCCCTGCAGACACGCAGCCTCATCTGCTGATTGGATGCAAAGATTACCTGGCACTGCTGAATCTTGCTGAAAGGCGGAGAGGAGGGGGAGGATGCTTAAGCAGTGAAGGACGAAGAGTTCGAATTGGTCCATCCCTCTCCTGCCTGCTGTACAACCCCACTCTGAGACAGGTGGTGACTGGACATGCTGACTCGTCTGTGTCTCTGTGGGACATAGAGACAGGACGGAGACGGTTAATAATCTATAACGCTCACGGAGAAGAAGTCGTCACCTGCATGGCGCTCGACTCCTCCCACAGAAGACTGATCACTGGGGCTCAAAACGGCACTATTAAGGTAGAATATCACATCCTGTCCTATTACTATGTACAGAAAGACTCTAAAGATGCACTATCATATCATATAGATATGATGATATGATATCATATCATATAGATCATACTTATGAGAGAGTTAAAATGGGTTTTATAACTTGAAATCACTCCCCAAACAGGTTTGGAGTTTACTTAACGGCCTAAACCTGCATAAGCTGGAGCCTATCACCAATTCTAAGATTACAGGGGTCACCTGTCTTCATGACAACCAGCTGCTGGCTGTAGGATGGAGCCAGCGAATCGCTCAGTACGACATCGCGGGCACCAAGGTAAAGACAAAGATACTGTAAATGAAAACTCAACATTTCCTAAAAACAGCTTCAGATTGTGATACAACAGAAAAAACTTTACATTTGTGAATAACGCGCTATTTCCTACAAGTTTTCTTCAGATGCTGTGTGGGATGATGAGCCTGACCCATACACGTGCCGTATTGGAGAATGGTTGTCAGTTATGTAACGTGTGTGTGGGTTGTATTTCTTGGGCTTAAACATGCAAAATCACTGGTATGGTCCTTCAAGGAGACTTTTTCAGAAATTACTAGAAAAACACTGTATACAATTTGAATTTGTTATATCTGAAATTTAGACATCTTGCTTCTTCCTAATTCTCGTAAAAATTTAATCTTTTCAGATTGTAGACACTCACACACACATTCATCTATCCCTTTATGCACACTGACACACAGGTCTCAAGGAATAGGGAAAATGTATTTGCCAGCATAAATATATGAACTGTAATGTGAGACTGGGTTTGCAGACATGCACATGTTCACACCTCAGATTCTTGTGTTGCCTTTTTACTCCCATCTGCTCTGCGGCTCCGTGGTTACATTCATTCCCTAAAGAATACAGTAGTAACTTTCAGTATTCATGCTTCTCCAGCAAATTCTGCATGCTCTTTTTTTTTTTTTCCAGCTCTAAGTTTTATTTTTGCAAAGTCTTCTGTGTCAGCAGAGCCAGGAAGGTTTTAAAGAAAACATTTTAAGTCCAAATAAAAAGGTAGGAATGTTTTTCGGAGTAAATGATATCAGCGAGTGACGTAAAATAGGTGATGATAAACACATGCAGCTGGAGATGAAAGACGTCGGTGCCATTGCAACATGTACCAGTAAGTCCACAAAGCTGCCTGCACACACAAGGAAAGCAAAGAAATGATTTTCCACAAGGGAACACAACAAATTACAGGTTTTAGACCACTTTTAGACAGCCACACAGTGGGAGCTGATGACAGAGAAATTCATCTGTAATCCTGCAAATACAGATAAAGAAGATAAAGTATCTCTCAGCCAGATAGCAACGAGGCCTTTACATGTAAGATGAATAATAATTTCCCAATCTGTTGTATGAAAACTCAGTCAGGTCAACTGGATTCAAGTTTTTAATTCTGAAACGTTTCACCATCCANAATTCAGAACGATGAAGCTTTTGGATGGATGGTGAAATGTTTCAGAATTAAAAAGCTGAATCCAGTTGACCTGACTGAGTTTTCATAAAACATGTCTAACACCTGGACGACTGAGAATCTTCATCAAAAAATTACCCAATCAGTTTATCGTGAAGTTGAGCCAACGTGCATAAAAAAGAGCAACTTTAAAAATTGCTACATCTATGTACGTATATATACATACTTACAGGATATGCATTTGAGGGCAGACATGTCGTGGAAGTCCAGTGGGGTCCACAGATCGGACATTTTGGCTGTGACTCATTGCTCTGAGCTGGGGGTCATCGCCACGGCGAGTGCCGATGGACAGGTTGTTATCTGGAGGCTGGAGACGCAAGGACCACTGCTCTGTCTACAGAGAGAGACACAGGCAGAGTGAGGTTGATGGTGGTGTGTGTGTGTGTGTGTGTGTGTGTGTGTGTGTGTGTGTTTTCTAACTGAAACTGAACAATTTGAATATCACAAATGCTGTTGTGTTGCTGTTTCAGGCTGAACAAAGATCCTTTAGTTGTTCATTCGAGAAGACATTTCATGTAGTATTTTCCTTGCATTCAGGGTGGCGCCCCCTATAGACAGCCTGTTGTTCCTGCAACATAGGGCCAGCAGTAGAAAGCTGAGAAACGGGGCTGTCCTGGTCTCATCGCAGGCTGGCTGTCTCTACTTTTGGAGCATCACTGGGCAAACACACTCTTATGGTGAGTGGAACTGGAATATAAAGTGATCATCATTCAGAAAAATTGAAGTTAAACAAAAATGACACTTGATGCTTTAAAATAGAATTCTTAAGGTACAAGTGGCTGTACTCAGCAGGTGACAAAACCAACGTCATTTTTGATTACCTTTACGTAAGATGGATTTATAAGCAGCCAGAGCTCTGACAGTAAGGCTGAACTGTTGACTTGGCCTCACGCCTGTACCATTCCTCACAACCCACAGCTATGTCTCTTTCCAGATCCCATCTGTGTTTAGCGGTGAGGGATTCATGCACTGTGGCTGCTGCATATGTGTGTGTATGTGTGTGAGGGTGCTTTCCTGTGCGCATGTCACTGCCTATGTGTACATGAAGGATCTTAGCGGAGAGGAATTTGACATTGTGATACAACAGGGAGATGTGTGATATAACGAAGTACATTAAAGGGCAATTTCTCTCAAAATGATGTTGATGTTAAGTCAAAACACTGCACTTCCTCTGACATTTGCGCATTGAAAAAATAATGGCATCTTACTTGGATTCTTTGTGTTTGAAGTACAATCCATATTTCTCTTTCTTATCTCAGGCCAATTCTACGCTCCACAGCAACCTGGTGAGCGTGTGCTGAGCCTGAACACGGATCAACCTAAAAACACAATACTGGTCTCCGGAGACACAACAGGCCAGCTTCAGATATGGGATCTCTCTCACTATGCACTAGAAGTCCCTCACGAGGTGAGAGAGTGTATGCGTATCTGTGCATTTGTGCAATTAAAAGGAAAAAAGTGTACATATATCCTGATGTACCTGGAGTATTCTGTTTCCATGCAGGCAGACTGTCAGCAGCCTCCTGTCCTGCATTGCTGGAAGGCCCATGAGAGGGCGCTGGTGAGCGTGGAAGTGGCAGAGCTGGATGACAGGTTGTTCATCCTCACAGCCTCATCTGATGGTTCTGCAGGACTTTGGACACAAGACGGAGATCATGTTAGATCCTTTGGTCAGGAAGCACATTACAGCATCACTGAGCTGGGTGCTTACCAACGGTGAGGCTCATAAGTTACTTCCTGTTACACTGGTAGATCTCAAAACAGACTACAAGGAATATTTGTCGCTCTGTTGTAGGTGGTGTGAACTCTCTGATGGCATCTATGCTCTGCAGCTGTAAAGTTTTGAAAAATAAGATAAATATTTATACATTTGCTTTACTCTCTTGTGGTTAAAAACAATTAATTTGAATATTAGCTCCAGACATCCCATAGACTCCAATGTAAGATTCAGCTGCCATTTCTATAGCCTTTCAAATTCGATTCCACCATTTTTTTTTTTTTTTTTTTTTTTTTACTTGCCAAATTTACTTAATTGGTCACTATTCAGCAAGTAAAAATAACTACAAGGCTTTTGTGGCTGTAGAAGAAGAGGTGCAAAGTCAGTGAAACTGACCTCGATGACATCTTCCTGTTGGTGCTTTAGACAACAAGTGTTAGTGCTAGGCTATAATTTCACAAACTAAAGTGAATTCAATGCAAACAACTTCTAGAGGTGTGGCTTTGGTTTTTGGACTTGTAGCCTTCAGCACCAACAGGAATTGTTGTGACTTGACTTGTGATGTCACAGAGGTCATTTTCCCTCGACAACCACAAAAGCCTGTATACAGCTTTCACATGCCAAAACCCTGGCATAGGAAGACATAGACTACTTTTGTAGTGACAGAAAACAAGTTGGGGAAAAAACTGTGGCTAAGCTGTGTGCGTGTGTGTGTGTCTGTGTGTGTGTGTGTAAGGAGATATGGTTTGTGTCAAAGTGCACAGAGACAGACAAACAGCTGACTTTATGCAGCTGCAATGTAGAAGAGGCAATTAAGTATCAAGCTATGGTACAAAGGGAATGTTATAATAAAAATGACAAGTGAAAGTTTCTCATGGGTTTGCACAAAATGAAAAACTAGTGAGTGTTTAAGGAGCAGGCGAGGCAGAATATGAAATTTCTCCAACTACAGTGCTCAATAAACTGAATTTGTGGGTGAAATAGGTGGAGCCCTCCTTTAAATATGAAAAAAAAAAGTGGAAAAATGTTGCACTTGTCAGGAAAAAAAAGTCACATTTGCAGGGAAATAAAAATGTCAAATCGTGAAAATGATTAGCATGCAGCCAGCCAGCAAACTTACTGTACATGCACACGCTAAGGAGTAACACGTCTTGGCCATGTAGACAATAAATGCTAAAAATGCCTGGTTACAAGACTAAATAGCCCACCAACATCGAGAAATGATGTGTAAACATGGAGTTATGTCATTCAGTTCTCCTGCACATACCGCAGTATTTTGTTTCTAGCACATAAATGCTGCCAAAAACAGATACAGCTGCACCACGGAACATGTACAAACTGGTACATGATGATGTCAGCAGTATGCCATGCATTTTATATGTCTAATGCTGTATAGAGAAAATACTGCAGAAGAATAAAGAGGTCCAGCAAGGGTAATCCTAGACTCATGGTTGACAGGAATCTTCCCTTGCAGAAGTTTGAGTCTTTTATAAAAAGCTGAGTATGGTTAGAGATCATAAACTCTGTCTTGTCTTCAGCATATACAGTGTTCTTGACTATGTTTCTATTTTATTTTGGCTAGCCTGGACCAAAAAATGAGAGCCGCCTGATGTCAATGTTAGCAGTTGTAGGTCTGTATTGTGTGTATGTGTGTGTGTGCGTGCGTGTGTGTGTGTGCGTGTGTGAGGCTCGATGAGAAGCAAACATCTAAATCATCACATAGTTTGAAAAACACTCTGGCTTAGCTGTTGTCAAGACAAGCTACTGGTGGGATCTTGTGGTCTCCAAATGAAGCCGTTGTTTTGAAATGCAAACTATTGGTTACGGAGGGTGATTTAATGTCAGTTTATGTGACGCTAAATTACGAGAGAGAGAGAGAGAGAGAGAGCACAAGTTGCCTAAAAGTCAGTTATGGTGGTGGTTACTGGTGGTTTGTTACTTCTGCCAAGGTGGTTCTATTTTCATCCTTGCTTGTTGTTTTGTTTGCTGGCAGATTACTCAAAAAGTTCTGAATCAATTTTGCCAAAAAAAACCCAAAAAAATAACAAAAAAAAAACATTTTTGTCAAATTAAATTTTTACTACTGTTTTGTTTTACTAATAAAGTCATATTATTATAATGTAATGAAGAAAATGTAGTGTGTGGTTGTGTCTTGCCTGCTTGTTGTGTGTAGCTAGGTGGTTCCCAGCCCTGGTTGCTATGGAGTTTTGGGTGGTTTCTATGACATTCTGGGTGGTTGTTATGGTATGTGGATGGTTGCTGTGGTGTTTGGAGTGGTTGCTAGGTGGTTTCTATGACATTCTGGGTGGTTGCTATGGTGTTCTGTGTGTTGCTATGGTGTTGTGTGGTTGCTGTGGAAGTTGCTATGGTATTATGGGTGGTTGCTAGGGATGTTGCTATGGTGTTATGTGGTTGCTATGGTGTTTGGGGTGGTTGCTATGGTGTTCATTATAGTTGCTGTGGCAGTTGCTAAGGTGTTATGGTTAGTTGCTAGGGAGGTTTCTATGCATTTTCTGGGTGTTGCTATGGTGTTTGGAGTGGTTGTTATGGTGTTCATTATGGTTGCTAGTGCAGTTGCAATGGTGTTCTGTGTGGTTGCTGTGGCAGTTGCTTTGGTGTTATGGGTTGCTAGGGATGTTGCTATGGTGTTTGGAGCAGTTGCTAGGAGTTGCTATGACATTCTGGGTGGTTGCTATGGTATTCATTATACAGTAGTTGCTAGTGCAGTTGTTGCTATGGTGTTCTGTGCGGTTGCTGTGGCAGTTGCTATGGTGTTATGGTGGTTGCTAGGGAGGTTATGGGGTGGTTGCTAGGGTGGTTTCTATGACATTCTAGGTTGTTGCTATGTTGTTTGGAGTGGTTGATATGGTGTTCATTATGGTTGCTTGTGCAGTTGCTATGATGTTTGGGGTGGTTGCTATTCATCTGTTTATCTTTTGGGCAGCTCTGTTTCCTGACAACATTTAGGGTCCGGGGGTCAAAGCCTCATTGTCAGCCCTGATCCTTTTTGTGTGGTGTTTCCATCTTCTGCCCAGTGTTTTTGTGGGTTTCCTGCAGGTGGTCTGTTAAAAAAAAAAAATACGGGTGTGTGTTAGGTTTATGCTCCTGCCTTTGCTCTTGCCCAAGGCACTAAGCTGTAGACCTGGAGTTGTCCCTGGAGGCCACACTATGGCTGCACATTGCTCCCAATAGTTAGGATTGGTCACATGCAGAGGAGCAGTTCCCCATGGGAGTGTGGGATCAATTAAAAAAAAAATACTATGCAGTAAAAATGTATTTAGGCTTGTTCAGCCTTGGCAGAGGTATGGACTTTAATGAGTACCCTTCTGGTTAATGGATGTAAAATCCTGTCTTTTTATCTGTCATCTATGCCAGTAAAACCCTGAAAAACAATTTTAGAATGGTGACAGAGAATATTTATTTCTGATCGACTGTGCATGCCAGACTTTCACTTTTTTCAGTTTTGTATAGCCTAAACTTCTTCATTCAGATGTCTTGTGAAACGGTAAATAGTGTAAAATCACTCTGAGGGCTCTTACTATCTTGCACCTCTGTGAAGCAGAGATATTGTATATGTTCTAATCATACTGTCAGATAAAATTTGCCTCATAAAATACTCCTAAAACTCTCTCACACACACACGCACACACACACAAGTGAAGCCTCTCACACAGGCATTCCTCCCACAGCAGGAGAAGCACACAGCGTACGCGCATATGAGCCAACTACACCACAGAGGACAATTACAGGGTTCTGTTTTAAATCATATCTAACAACAAACATCCTCACAGATATGATATTTTATGATGAAATATCATCCAGCTGAGATCAGCGCAACAATATCTTTTGGCTCTGTCACTTAGGGAGACACAGAACCACTGGGCAGAAGACACGGAGGAGGAGGAGAGGGATGAAAGCGACGAATCAGGCCCCACTGAGGTCAAAGGTCAAGCATCCGACCCAGCCAGCAAAGGTCAAACTTCAGAGGAGGAATGTTATTCTGATGGTACCTATTCAGCTCAAACAGGTGCTTTGTGCTGTTCTCTCTCTCTCTCTCTCACACACACACACACACACACACACACACACACACACACACACACACTTGGCTGTGCATAGGGAATATCCCTTCAGTAGTGACCTCTATCATCAGAATTCTTTTGCATATGTACATAGATGCCGGAGATATTGGATTTATGAACAAAGGGTTAAACCTGCAGGTTAGAATGACCCTCCAAGCCAATTAAACCCGATACTCAGATTCAATCATGTCCAACTTCACCACATCATGAAGAAAAGAGTCAGAGCATTCTTTTCATTCTCCTCCTCTGAAGTCTGGAGCTCAGCTTGGGAACATTTGGGCAATGTTCAGGCTCCAGAAACACAGGCCAGGCTTTTAAATCAGAAATGGTGAATGTGTGTGTGCGTGTCTAAGACATTTCCTTCACTATCCTTTCACTGTTTGCCTGTCAGAACTTGCCAAAATAAGCGATTAGCTGTGCTTTCTCCGCAACCACACCCAAGCAGATACACTTGCATGCACCACACACACATTAATTCATATAAAATCATATCCTGTTATTCACTACAGCCTCATCATTACAGCAAAGCCAAAGTCTACCAGCACAGCAGAGAATCACCATGACCAGCCTCAGCAACACACGCTAACTTGACTTGCACACAATGATCAAAGCAAATACATCTCCATTTTGTCTTCTCATCCATCCATCCATCCATCCATCCAACATCTTTGAAATATCTGAGTAACAACTCTGAGATGGATTTAACTTTCTGTCATTCATGCAGGTGAATTTCCATCACAAGCTTTTTGCATAATTAACCATGAATCCTGAAAATGAAATAAACTAAAAACTGAAAATTTCACACTGGACGAGTTTTCTGGTGCTTTCAAGTCATGCTGAAAGCACCAGAGATGAGGGCACACGAGTCCACTAAAGACACCATGGCAAGCAAAAGAAAAACACAAGTATACAAAAAAAAAGGTTTCGCCTGCTAACGCATATGTCCAAATGTACTAGTGATGATTGCTTTTAATTTTGCTGTAAAAGCTGTCTTCTGTTGGGAGTATATTCTCTGGTGGAGACATACATTGTCTTTCATGTAGCTCTTTCTCGGCTGGTTAAATAAAGTTACTTTGATTAAAAAAAAAACTTAATAGACATAGTGTTTGCTGTGATGGATTAATTACTTCAAATGTATTTTAACTCTCTACAAGCTGATCTTAATAGGTACTGGAAAGAACTGAAACCGACGACAATCTGGAAGGCAGGAAAAACAATCCTAAAATTTACGTCTAAAGTAGTATATATAGAGGGGGCTCAAACATGCAAAACATGCCTTTAAATCAGAACTTCTTGGGGAATGACACTTGTTTCTCCACCTAAACTGGCCTTTAGCATTTCTGCTTGTTAATATCTTGACCTACTTTTGGACAG
This sequence comes from Lucifuga dentata, assembly GCA_014773175.1. Taxonomy (NCBI): domain Eukaryota; kingdom Metazoa; phylum Chordata; class Actinopteri; order Ophidiiformes; family Bythitidae; genus Lucifuga; species Lucifuga dentata. Next base: position 10,913 of record VXCM01002082.1, read on the forward strand.
CATATTTTTTCATTTTTAAAAGGCTTAAAACGTGCACCGTGGAGCCGTGTAGTGGGAAGTTTTGCTGCCCATGGTCATGTAGGTTTGTGGATATCCAATAGTGACGAGCGTAATATTACATGTCAGTAAACACTTCTATAAAAGGCTCGATCAGTGCTGGAGGAATGCTACATCCTTTGGTCCCGGCGCTGCGGCTGTAGCATTCCACGGTCAGGCTGGAGTCCAAAATGTGTGATGGATGGAGAGGGATAATGAAAGAGGGAGGACAGGATTATTGCCATTCTATTTCAGATGTGATGGGAACAAAATCCGGATTTCTTTAATTTCTCCCAAATCTTTCCCATTTCTTCTCTCTGTCATTTTGCCATGGCTCTCTTGTTCTTCCTCTCTTTTTGTCTTTCTCTCTGTCCCACATCTGCCAGCTGTGGCTTCTTTCTTTACATTGCGTTTGCTGCTACGCAGTGCATTTGCGGCCTAGACATGGTTTTAATGTAGCCGCCAATTCATGTGGAATGACGGCGGGAAGCACAGAAGAGAACTCGATTCACCTCGCGCCTTTAGATGTTTGTTGTGGGAAAAACATCAGATATCCTTCATATTTATGAGAAATATTTTTAGATGAATTTCGCATTTTCCTCTTGACTCTTTCTTCTTCATTTGTATTCCTCTTCCAGGAGATGTTCCACTGAAGATTCACCCATGAGCACCTGGAGGTGTTATCAGGGTTTGACAAGCAGCATGGAGCCTGACTGACAGGGAGATATAGATGGAGATACAAACGTCAATGCAGTTACATTTATTATTTTATGATTTGGTCTTGAAATTGTAAATGTCAGGTGGAATGTGTCGATTCTGGGATAATTTTCTTTTCTGCACTTATGTATCCCTCTGTTCTTTTTTTATTGAACCTTATCTTTTTCCTCCTTGCTGCTCACACTTCTAACTTTTTTTTTTTAAACAGTATTCATTCCAGGAATGAAAGAAGTACAAAACTCCTTTACTTGAGTAAAAGTAATCATGTAAAATGTACTCAAGGATTTCAATAAAAAGTACTGATATTGAAAGAAGAAGAGCGGAGGGGAGAGAAGTTTAGTTTGGCCGTTGGGTGGAACCCTCTCATCTCCGGTATTAGGGGTTTTCATGCAATCAGATCAGTTGAAGATGGAAAGCAGGAGAAAGGAAGGAAGGAAGGAAAGAAATCATCCTAACATCAACCAATACAGCAGAAACTACAGGCCAGACGTTTGAGGCCACCCCCAGATTTTTTTGAAAAATCATCAATACTCTGTTTTACAATTTATTGCACAGGAAATGATAAAAATACATAAAATAAATATAAGCAATTAGTTTTCAAGAATTAATCAACAAGAGCACATTCTGTAGCCACTATGGCTACAGAAATGATTAGTAATGAAGGCATCAGTCTGTATTAGTGCAGCACTCCTGCTGTGTTCCAACTCCCTGCTGATGTGTTTTAACATTCTATTCAGCAGCTGCTGTCTGCCTTCTCCCATATCATTTTGGGATTAACTTTCTACACATCTGCTCATGCTAAATCTGGGGGTGGCCTCAAACATCTGGCCTGTAGTGTATAATTTCAGAAAAAGAAAGAAAGAAAGAAAGAAAGAAAGAAAGCTTTTACTTGGCTTTTAGAGGCCAGATCACACTGAGGATCTCGCATTTTATGAGCATCTCGTTTTTTTTTTAACGCAGCCACTTGCAATGCATTATCACAGCTTTACTGAGTTGCGTAAATTTGTGACTCGAGGCAAAGTTTGTGTTTTTGTCTTTTTTACCTATTAACAGCTTCTGCAACTTCTCACCTATGTCCCTAAAAACTGGGTTATTCCAAGCACCGGTTTGGATGGGGGGGTGGGGGAGGGGGGTGCAGCAGTGCTGATTTTATTCAGCGTTAAATATGAACAAAACCGCCCTTAGTTGGAAGAAAATAACTGCACCTAAAATTGGTACTTCGATCAAGAACATGGCACAATGTATGGCAATGGAGAAGTTAACCTGAAAAACAAATTGAGCATATATGAGGAAATATGGGAACTATTTAATGACTTTATAAAATATGGATATATAGACGACCTACTACAGGAGGAAAACTGAAGATAGGATACTTAAAAGAAAAAACAAAGTAGTGGTAAATCCCAGAGGTGGAAAACTTTATGGCTATGAATGTCCGTCTTTCTTTATTTTTTCAAAAGAGGTACCAGTGAATTATATTATTATTACTGGCATATGTTGTGTATTGATTTTAGATATCTGAATGTTTTAAAGGAAACGTATTAAGAGAGAGAGAGAATGGGTGTGTGTTTTAGTATGGAGGGGGGGAGGGGGGTCTGTGTTACATAAATTTTGACATCTGCTGTATCTTATATCTGTAATGACATCTGTACATTAAAAAACCAATAAAAACATTGTTTNAAAAAAAAAAAAAAATGAACAAAACCAGCTGGAACAACAGAGCATTTTATTCTGAAATGTAACAAATGCCTGCAGTGTTCACTGTCAGAAATAACATGGTGAGACGTTCAGATTGTCTTGATGTATTTGCTGTTTCTGCTCATTGTATAATGAATTAAAACCTAAATGGCTTATTGGTACTTTTTTTTCTCTGGGGGTTCAAATTTGGGACTTTTGGTTTATGGGCTTTTTTTGTCTCAAAAATCAGCCTGAAATTTAGCCAGAATTTTAAGAGGCTGGCAGAAATTTTACATGGAAAGCTCATTCTGTTGTGCAAAACGTGGCTTTTGCTTGTCTAAAATTATTTTCACATCTAGCATGTGGCTCCTATGAACAACAACAATAGCTTCTCTTGTTTTTGTAGCTGTGGTCTGGAGGAGTGTGTGTGTGTGTGTGTGTGTCTGTGTGTGTCTGTGTAACAGGTTTTAAGCCACTTTCACTATTGTCTACCATTGGCAAAGTGTTCTTTCAGCCTGTTTTCTCTTTAGAGCGCGTAAAACACCCTAGAGAGTGACTCGCAGACGTTGAGACACACACACACACACACACACACACACACACCCAAACAGACGACAGATGTTCCAAAATACCACAGCAGCAACAGTGCAGATGCAGGCTGGGAAATGCCCTGACCGACCTTTATTGCAGTATAAAGTCACTTTAGAGCAGACGGGGAAACGGGCGGCAAACATGATTTATACATGCTTTACACGCCGAGGAATTAGACAGGAAAAAGGAAAGGCGACACTTCTCCTTATTTAAAGCTGCAGACAAGCTTCGCTTTAACAGCATTGCCTTCCTCAACTTACGTCTCTCTTTAGTTGAGCCTGACAGGAAGACGGAGAGGGGTCGGCGTGTGTGTGTGTGTGTGTGTGTGNCTCTTTAGTTGAGCCTGACAGGAAGACGGAGAGGGGTCGGCGTGTGTGTGTGTGTGTGTGTGTGTTTGCATGGGAACTGCAGCTGGGAATTTTGCCTGGAGTGAAAACAGACTGGAGGAGAGGGAAAAGAGAAGGGAAAGCGACTCAAGAAGAGGTTGACAGGAGAGAGAGAGAGAAAGAGGAGCGAAGAGGATGAGTATACTATGAGACAGGAAAGAGGAGAAGCAGCAGGTGACATGAAGCAAGGGAGGAGAGGAGGAAAGAAGACTTGACGAGAAGGGGAGGAGTCAAAGCGGACTTAATGAGGAAGAGGAAGAGGAAGCAGCAGAGGAAATTGAACCAAATCTACAGACTTTTCAAACAAAAATACCTGGACAAAACACAGAGACAAGGCAAGTCAATAGACATCACACACACACACACACACATCACATTTGCACATAAACAGCAGTAAGTCTAAACACACATACATGTTTTCTTTCGGATGTCACTACAACGGATTGCAAATAAAAAGGCAGCCAGCTCATACACACACATGCAAACAAAACTTGGACTTGGCCCTGTAGCTGCACTCTGGCGAGATAAAAATACAAACACACACATGCACACGCACACACATCCTAAATGCATTGCATCAGTGTGGCTCAGCCTGCTGGATGAGGGTTTGTTTGATCCATTTAGATAAGTATCGCCACCGCTTTACTTCTGCTTTAACCCTCTAGGTATTGTGTGTGTGTG